>ONZH01016216.1:0-49444 GCA_900303285.1 Rhinella marina
TTTTACAACAGCTGGAGAGCCACAGGTTGGCCATCCCTGCCCTGGGCTTTAAGGGTATGTTCACAAGACAGATTTCGACCGTGCCAAAATCTGCTTCATATCCCAACGCCATGGTTTGTAATTTTGAATTCTGCTGTCCCACTCTTGGTTTAGCTCCATTGAATGGAGCTAAACCACCAGCAGGCTCTCGCCTCGGCTTTTGGAGGTGTCCGCATGGTAACTTCGCCAAGAATGGGCATGTGCAATCTTGGTGTTGTCTGGAAACAGCACATGAAAAATCCCTGGCTGCCTCTGAAAGGCATTTTCGGCGCAGATTGGTCACGGGTTTTCAGCATTGAATCCAGCACTGAAACTCATGCCAAAAATCCACTGTGTGGACCTACCCTAAAACTTAATTTAATGCTACCGAATGAGCTCTTCTGAAAAACTCTTTCCCGGATGATTTTCTTTGGTGCCAAGATTCCTGCCACGTCACAGTAAATGCAGGAGTTCTGGCGCACTTCAAAATTGACTCGCTGCCTTTAATGTATAGTTTCATGTAAACGGGCGCCACACCCGTAACAACAGCACATACATGTGATATACCATGTCTATAAAATGCTGCATATTTACACAAGTCAAAGGTTGTTACCAGTACAACAAATAAACTTTGGTGTCAGGATCACTTTCCAGAAACAACTAGTACAGAAGAAAGTCCCTACCTTTAACCTGAAAATACCACGTAAGAGCGCCACATAAATGGCCTGAGTGCTGGTTAACAAATTATTCCTAAATACTTTCTGCTTCACAATCTTATGACCATTCACCAAAGCCACCTCCAAACAGGTCCTGTTGTGAGCAGGTCTTCCAGGCTGGTAAGGATGTAAAGTTACAGCCAAATTTGTCCAGGTGTAAATTTGCCAGGCGTAAATTTCCCAGCCCCCGCCACTCGCTCGCCAATCCAAAGTGGTGAGGACGGTGCAAAAACACCCGTGCGACAAAATATTGTATCGCTCTTTTGATACGTCTACAGAAGAGCATTGCATGGATCAGTGTAATATGTGACGCCTGAATTGAATCACTACATGAGATCTCTCTGGTCACAGTGATGGTCTGACTGAGACAGTTAAGTGAGACTGTTTTGCTGTGCTAAAAGTCCGAAGAAAGAGAAAGTTAAAGAGCTAGGACAGGACGTAAAATACATGGAGTGACTTCAAAAAATGAATCCAGAAGAAGATCCACCCGTGTTTTAGAAAAAGAAAAAATATATAGAATATTCACATACAGGCTGTTAATATGTGCTTAAAATGTTGAGGGAAGTGTTCCTTTAAAGGAGTTGTGCTAGAAAGGGAAGGGGGGTTGGGAAACCCCCTCCACTTGGCCGGACCTATATGGGGAAGATTACTTACCTGCTTCCCAGTGCTGCCTCCTCACTCCTACTCTTCCAGGCCTGCAATGCTTCTCTTTGCTGTAAACAACCGGTTTGAGATTGCTGCAGCCAATCACTGGCTGCAGTGGAGTCCAGATCCACTTCCATCATGTGACCATCATGACGTAAAGAGAGCTGGTCACCGCCGCGGCCAGTGATTGGCTGTGGTGGACAAAAAAGATGTTCACAGCAAGGGAAAAAAGTGGAACATTGCAGAACTTGAGGAGAAGGAGCAGCGAGCCAGCGCCAGGAAGCAGGTAAGTAAACTTCCCTTTACAGGTCAAGTCACCTGTGAGTGTTTGCCAATCCCCTCTCTTCACATTCTTGCACAATCCCTTTAAGGAGTGGCAGTGCTTCAGTGTACTTTACCCAAATCTCTACCCAATACTTATCATGGAATTGCAGTTATAATGGAGATCATATCTTAGTTGCAATGAGAATGATATGCGGAAGAAATTGCCTACATACCCTGCAACATCAAAGATGTAATCAATCTTGAGCTATTTCACTTTTTATCTTCAGGATGAGAATATATCTTACATCATCCAAACTTCAAATCATACTCTAATCCTTAATCTTCAGAGAAACAGGTATGGAGAACATCTAAATGTTGTAAAGGTAGTCATTATTATTTCCTTTTATTATTTTTTTTTATTTCTAGAGCGTTATCAACATCCACAGCGCTTTACATAGATTAATACTGGGGTAGCACACTGTAGATATTACAAAAGACAGTGTGGTTCAGACGAAGGAAGTATTTTTCATAAGATACACAAGGTTGGAGAACTGCCCGTCATAGAATAGGTGTTACATCGGTGGTCTGGGTCTGTCACTGCTCTGCTTCTTCTATTAGGTGTTACATCGGCAGTCCGGACCCATTACTGATTGCTTGTTCTATTAGGTGTAACATCGGTGGTCCGGGTCTGTCACTGCTCTGCTTCTTCTATTAGGTGTTACATCGGTGGTCCGGGTCTGTCACTGCTCTGCTTCTTCTATTAGGTGTTACATTGGTGGTCCGGGTCTGTCACTGCTCTGCTTCTTCTGTTAGGTGTTACATCGGCAGTTTGGGTCTGTTACTGCTCTGCTTCTTCTATTAGGTGCTACATCGGTGGTCCGGGTCTGTCACTGCTCTGCTTCTTCTATTAGGTGTTACATTGGCAGTTTGGGTCTGTTACTGCTCTGCTTCTTCTATTAGGTGCTACATCGGTGGTCCGGGTCTGTCACTGCTCTGCTTCTTCTATTAGGTGTTACATCGGTGGTCCGGGTCTGTCACTGCTCTGCTTCTTATGTTAGGTGTTACATCGGCAGTTTGGGTCTGTTACTGCTCTGCTTCATCTATTAGGTGCTACGGGTCTGTTACTGGTCCGGGTCTGTTACTGCTCTGCTTCACATCTTTCGTGGGTCACCAAAAAACCTTACTTGTTGGCAGCATATCACTCTGTGTAAACAGGAATGCACTGCTGACAAACAATTAAACTGTATGGGGATGAACAATCATAATAACGATCGATCTTCCCCATACATTAGTGATCATTGCTTTATGTAAATGAGTGGACAATGATCAGGAATTAACGTTCTTCCCTTCCAATCATCGAACCATGTGAACGGTCCCTTAGTAAGATGGTTTGCTTGATGGTTTTCCACAGAGGAACAAAGGTAGGGCTCATTAGGAATATTTGGCATAACATATAATTATGAAATTTGGATAGAATTGAAAGAAAAGCCGATAAAACAGGGGACCAGTGGAATTTGTCAGGGGCTGTTGGAAGGAATTTTGTAGAGCTAAGGGCCCTTGCAGACGAGCGTGAGACTCGGACGTCTCCCGCATCGTGTGCCCTGTACTGACCTCCCGGCACTGACGGGGGTCACATAGCATTATACTGATTTATGATGCTATGTAACCCTTACAGTTCTGGAATGTGTTGGATAACACTAACAGCATTATGTCAGTGTTATCCAACACATTCTAGAACTGTAAGGGTTACCTAACATCATAAATCACTATAATGCTATGTAACCCCGTTTAGTGCCGGGAGTTCAGTACAGGGCACACGATGCGGGAGACATCCGAGTCTCACGCTCGTCTGCAAGGGCCCTAAGGCTACTTTCACACATGTGATTTCCCTTTCCACTATTGAGATCCGTCATAGGATCTCACTACCAAAGGAAAATGCTTCCGTTTTGTCCGCATTCATTGTCAAAACTCAACTGAAGGGAACGGAATGCACCAGAATGCGTTCCATTCTGTTTCATTGCATTCCATTCTGTTTCACTGTGTTCCATTCTGTTTCATTGCGTTCCATTCTGTTTCACTGTGTTCCATTCTGTTTCACTGTGTTCCATTCTGTTTCACTGTGTTCCATTCTGTTTCATTGCGTTCCATTCTGTTTCACTGTGTTCCATTCTGTTTCATTGCGTTCCCATGATGCACACAAAAGAGCCGCAAGCAGTGTTTTTGAGTGCGTCCTGGGATGCGGAGCAAGACGGATCCGTCATGCCTCTCAATGTAAGTCAATGGTGACAGATCCATTTTCTCTGACACACGTCATGGCTGTTTTAGAGATAATACAAGTGGATCCGTTCTGGATGCAGACGGTTGTATTATCATGACGGAAGCGTCTTTGCTGAGCCCTGCCGGATCCAGCAAAAACGCAGATGTGAAAGTAGCCTAAAGATAAGCAGAGACAGGAACAATAGAAGCATGACATCACATAGAAGTAGTGACATGGTAGACTCTGATTGTGTCCTGTATATTTTTCATCGTCTCTAGAGATTTCGTGAGTAAAGACTTTGAGCACTTTACCTACAGCAAAGATGGTGGACTGAAGGCCCTCAATTCCACAGTACCGGTATGTTTCATAGCATGCGTCTCAGTTGTGGATGGGTGATCAATGTTCTCTGCTTTTATATCTCTGCTTTTTGAAACCGCTATCGGTACAGGAGGGAGGAGGAGTTATCAGTGACTGACAGCTATCTGTATGCACATTTATACGCACAATCACTAATAAAACCTCCTGTACCCGATAGCTGTATACATAGCTGTACACAGGAGGTGGAAAAGGGAGAGACATAAATATATAAATTACAAGTTGTACTGAATCTTTTCCCACAATCTGCTCAGCTCCTCCTGCTTTAAAATAGCATTAACCTTTTAAAGGACCCTCAATGAAAAACGGATTACAGGGCGTCCTGCATCTGGGACCCCTCCCCCCCCCAAAGATAAGCTTTGATCTGCACAGGATCAAAGGCAAAACGAAACATTAGGGGGTGGACATCAGATCACTAATGGATGTGTATTTTGCAGAAATACTCCTGTTATTATCATGGACAGGTGGAAGGAATGGAGGACTCTGTCGTTGCGCTCAGTGACTGTCACGGTCTCAGGTTAGTTTGCATGCATGTATTTACATTTGCAAAGGCAAAAATGAGGTGACAACATGGATGAGCTGGCTGGTAACTCCAGTGGTGGAGAGAGTGATAAAAGAAGATGTCCTGTGATCCTTCTACCAAATCACTCTAATCATCTTTCTTTATTAGTGATATCCCTAAATCCTTCCATAGACATCAGATTTTTGTCAGTGAATCCCATCCATTTGGGCAGTATCTATCAACAAACTAAAGGTGACCATGGACTAGTCAAATCTAAATTTTATCACCCGATGATCATGGGACAATCTGCCAGTATTGTCTGATAAACGTCTCCTGTCTACACTGCAAGAAACTATAGACTAACACATCCAAAGTCACAGGTGCACATCCATAAAGCTAACATACAGACAGCAAACAAAATACGGAAGGCAGCACACTGTTATACATGCAAACACAAGAACGAGGGATAAAAGAGTAACTAAACCTTTATCTAAACTTTTAATATGTTCTCCCTAATGCCCTAATAAAACTAACTCTAATATACTTTATTAATAAATTTTCTATTTTTACTACACTTTTTGCTACCTAAAGCACACCATTCCTACAGTTATCTGTACACTCTCAGCGGTGTATGGAGTACACATTTTATCAATGGGCAACAGCAGTGCAGTGAGTACGAGCAGGAGTGTACATTGCTGCTCCTGCCATGCTCCCTGGACTATTACTAACTCTTGGCATAGCACATGGGTACTCTATACCCGTGTACTATGCCAGGATTAGTTGAGCGGAGCAGGCAGGGAAGAAGGAGCCCACTCCACTCAGCTAATCCTGGTAGAGTACATGGGTACAGGGTACCAGGGGTATAACTACCATAGCAGCAGACCATGCGACTGCTTTGGGGCCCAGGGCAAGAGGGGGACCAGTCTTAGTTGGGATTATCTTTTCTTCTACTGGGGGTGAAAACTTGGTCAGGACTCTACCCTCTAAAGGAACAACTTTTAGTAAATGAGGCAGTGGAAAAATGGCCCAAGTGTCATTGAAAGGGGTTTAGGCAGAAACCCTTCTGTCCTTTGTGGGGGGGCCTGGTTTGATCCTTGCTATGGGGCCCTTACTTCTCTATGTACACCACTGCAGGGTACCCATGTGCTATGCCAAGAGTTAGTAATAGTCCTTCTGGTGCCCTCATCATGTAATTTCTGAATATTCCAATGTACATATTCATATATTCAAATTCATCTAAGACATAAGGAGGAATTAAACATCATGACAAGTTCATGGTTCTCATCTACATTTGCAGTATTTTCTTAGTAATCTCAAGTCCGTGTCCTATATTTTTGTGTCACGTTGATTTCCTATTGTTCTAGTAATTACTTCTCCGTATTTTGCAGGGGAGTCATGTACTTGAGCGAGGTGCATTATGGGATTGAGCCTGTGGAGCATCCCTTTGGAGGAGCACACCGGCTGTATCAGATAGATGAGCCTGATGGAGCCTCTATGTGCGGCGTGGTGGAGACCGTGGACACCTCACATACTTTACTGCCCTCGTATTTTCAACTCCGTAGGGTAAATGTCCCAATCCCCAGTGTCCTTTAATAAGTCAAGTCTCATATAGTGCACTTTTTGTTTGAATCTGTGAATGAAACTTTTTTTTTTTTGTTACATAATTTTACATTACTTATTCCTCTACGGAAATGTTAACCAAATAATGAAATGGACTGTGCTGATTTTACCCAGATACTATGTATTGCAAAGGATATAATCCACAGTGGACGTTTGCAGCCTAAATTCACATACTGATGATTTAAAATCTGCAGCGCAGGTCAATTTACGCTTCAAAATTTTTTTTTGCAATTTATGGATAAGATTTCTTAAAGACTTGGCTGGTACTCTACAATGCTCCTTCTCGAAAATTTCCCATGTGGTCATAACCTAAAATGAACACGGTGTAAAGATTTTACTCCAGTTTTTATGTTGCCCCTCAAGTGGAGTGAGATGGTACCATTTTTTGTGACTTTTTTTTTTCAAGTCACATTTGATAAAATCTGGTGTGCACCCACTCACCTAGCTCACCACACCGATTTTACTTGATGACAACAGTGTAATGTCACAAAAAGTTGCAAATCTTGAAGAAATATTGGCATGCACCAAAATGTGCAAATTTTTTAAAGCAAAAAAAAAAAAAACGAACAAAAGCGGTATAAATTCTCCAATTGAGATTTACGATTTTACGCCTTGAGGTGGAGGCAGTTTGGCCAATGCACTTTACTTTGCTGTAGGTGAATGGGAATGTAACCAGTGATTGCTACAGGAAAATTTCCAATAGTTTCGTCAAGATAAACCTCCTCTAAGATCGTTAATGAACAAAAGATCTTTCTTTGAAAGAAACTTCCCAGAAAGATCTGTATTGGCCAATATGTACTAAAATGTGTATGGCCGTGATTGCGAAATAAACACTCACCAAATGTTTGTTTTTTCAACTGCTGTTCAACCAGCAACCAACTTCTATCTAATGTGTATGGCTGGCATAACCCGTGGAAGATTTTGTTGCAGAAAATTTCTGAAAATCAATTGCATTCATCTGAATGGGACTTGCAGAAATCCATGTGTACCTTGCTAAAAGAACATCATTAGGATAAATTAAACAGATTTTCAAAATCTGACAAAATCTGCCACATGTGAAGGCGCCCCTTAGCAGGAGAACAAAAGCAATGTCTCTTACATGTGCCAGCACTACCACAAAGGGTCAATGGTGTCCTAGAAATTGTCTCACTTCAGTAAATGGCATTTATCATGTAGATAAAGTTAATACAAGGAGCTTACTAATGTATTGTGATTGTCCATATTGCCTCCTTTGCTGGCTGGATTCATTTTTCCATCACATTATACGCTGCTTGTTTCCATGGTTACAGACCTCCCTGCAATCCATCAGTGGTGGCCGTACTTGCACACTATAGGAAAAAGCACCAGCCTCTTTGGTGGCTGGGACCGTGGGAGTGCACATAGGCTGGTGCTTTTTCCTATATTGTGCAAGCACGACCACCGCTGATGGATTGCAGGGTGGTCGTAACCATAGAAATGAGCAGTCTTTAATGTGAAGGAAAAATGAATCCAGCCAGTAAAAGAAGCAATATGGATATTAACAATCAGGGGCGTAGCTATAGGGGGTGCAGAGGTAGCTGTTGCTACCGGGCCCAGGAGCCTGAGGGGGCTGCATAAGAAGACACACAAAGCACTAAGAGAAGGGGGGCCCAAGCTGAACTCTTGCACCAGGGCCCATGAGCCTTTTGCTACGCCCCTGAAAACAATATATTAGTAAGTGCCTTGTATTAACTTTCTCTACATGATAAATGCAACTTACTGAAGTGAGACAACCCCTTTAAAAAGAAACCTGTCACCTGCTTTGGGGGCACTAAAACCGCCAGCATGCAATTGGGATTTAGGGTCCCAAACCCATCTGTCTCACAAAAGAGAGTAAATGATACCAGGAAAACCATCCAGGACTCTTATCCAGTGGCATCAAATACATGTGCGCTGCGCCAAGGAAACCCAGGATGTTACATCCAGCACGTGCTCAGTAAAGTGACATGTACCATCCGTGGATTTATCACTGCAATCAGGGGCGGACTGGGAACTTAAAGTAGCCCTGGAAAAAATGCCAAAAAGTGGCCCCGTTTTGTAGTGGGGTCCAAATTGATGGAAGGCCAGGCCAACGCAATTAAGTGGGGCCAGCAATACCATATTGTGGCACATTATACCAACCCAACAGAGCCAAATACCACAGTCCATTACAAAATACTGCCAGCAGCACAAAATACATCCCCAAAAACTTCCACTGGCCGGCTGTGAGGAGGGCTCAGGCGGCCCCTTGGACATCGGCCCTCCGGGAAATATCCCTGTAAGGTCTATGGCCAATTCGCCCCTGATAGCAATGCCCATGCACCCAATGCTGTAGACAAATCGTTTTGTCTCATCAGCAGAGCTTCTTCACAGAAACAGAGCCTGTGACCTTGTTAAGCTACTCAGAGCAGCAGCGCAGTCAAGAAATTGTCACGCCGGGGCTAAATATCCGCCCCTGTCAATCTTGCGGCAGGTGGTGATTCTTCGCCTAAGGGGACAACCCTCCACAGGTGAAGAAGCCCTGCTGATGAGATGAATGGATTTGTTAGAGGCTAATCTACAATTGAAACACTAGAAGTGAGCACCCTGCTCTCAAGAGCTTACAATCTATAAGGAAGTGGGGATAACTAAACAATATAAACTCTGAATTCACTGGGTAATGATAGACCTCCAACAGCTGGAATCAGAGCTGTGAGTACCCTATGCGATTACAGAAAAGAACAGTAATGGGTATTGTCTAAAGTGTAACGTTTAATCTGTAACGTTTTAAAATTGATATCAATCAAGTGACCCCTTTGGTGAACACAAAATGTCTGTGCTAAATGCCTATCAAACAGCATGTGCAGGATCCAAGATATTAAAGGGAGTAGTATTACCTCGTCAGTAGAGGGTACTTGGTGCAGCCATTGCCACCATGGTTTCTTTTTAGACTCTATTCTGGACCTTTTGTTGCTGGAAGTTGAAGTCCAGTAATGTTACAGCCAGATGTCAGTCAAGGTAATTTCTTCTCTGGTTGTAAGGTTGGGTCCCCTGTGGACAATTGCCTATCATTCCCTAGTATCACCCTTACAATTAGGGAAAAGGTCCTGTCAGACCCTTAAGAACCTATCCACAGAGTACGCGCCCTAACATAGGTGACCCCATCTGGAACTTTGTCCTATGTTTTGCATCAGGGTAACCTTTGTCCTTGAACGTAAATCATTGGCCTTACTGTGAAAGTCTCTATAGTCCGAACAGTTTCTCTTTAGGCTTCATTCACACAACCGTATGTGTTTTGCGGTCCGCAAATTGCAGATCCGCAAAAAAAACGGATGACGTTCCGTATGTTTCCGTTTTTTTTTGCGGATCCATTGTAACAATGCCTATCCTTGTCAGCAAAACGGACAAGAATAGGACATGTTCTATCTTTTTTGCGGAACGGAAATACGGACATACGGAAACGGAATGCACACGGAGTACCTTCCGTTTTTTTTGCGGACCCATTGAAATGAATGGTTCCGCATACGGTCCGCAAAAAAAACGGAATGGACACGGAAACAAAATACGGTCGTGTGAATGAAGCCTTAGTCTGAGGTACTGACCCCTTGGAATTTTACTTTTAAAGGGAATGGGGTGACTGGTCTTCCACCTCAGTAAGACATTGGTCGTGGTGGGTTTACAAATTCCCCTGATTGGGTTTTGGTTATCCTGATATCAAGAACAGGTAAGGTGGTTCGATGAATCTCGTAAGTGAAACGGAGACCAATTGGGTTCTGATTCAGATGGATTATGAACTGTCTAAATTCATTCAGACCGCCGTTCCAAATTACAACTATCTCGTATATATACCTTGTGGGGAGTGGGGATAACAGTCAGAAGAGTCAGTTTAGGGAACATGATAATCCTGCCTGAAAAGATGTGTTTTTAAGGCATGTTGAAGATACAGAAGTTGAGAATTAATATGATTGTCTGGGGCAGTGTATTCCAGCTCGAGAAAAGTCTTGACAATGGGAGTGAGAGGTAAAAATTATGGAGGATGTTCATCTTCCACCCATGAAGTGACTGGCAGAGGCCAGAGGCATTGGTGTAGCAGGTGGACAGATAGATGAGCCTGGCTGCTAAATGTAGGACAGACAGAAGGGGATGAGTTTAGTGAGGAGAGTTTTTGCTCTTTATCTAATTTCTGTGTCCACTTCACTGTGGTGATTGGTTCCATCCTTCAACTGCCACCAAGTACAGCAGAAAAGACATGCCCCCCTAGGAAAAGGCATGCCATCTTGAAATAAATCTAGCAGAAGAATTGGAACAATGAATGGGGAGATCTCTGGATCCATGTGGGCTGGTTCTAGCTTTGTTAGAAAGAGGTTGCCAGGTACTATATGATGTCCGATTTTAATTTGTTCACGTTAATCATTGGATGTCCTGTTTAATAAATCCTTTGAGGTTTCTCAACCACCATGGCCTACATTTTTTATAATTTGATTATTTTTTTTATATTTTGATGTGCGTATATCTAGTATACAATATATGTCCTATAATATCCAATCATGTGTTCTCTTTTCCATGCAGAAGAAGCGAGATGTTCTTGCCATAACCAGTTACGTAGAGCTTGGAGTAGTGGTGGATAATCTTAGGGTAAGAAATCGATTTTCTTCTTAATAAAGAACCTGATATTATAATAATATAGATATTATAATAACATAAAGATATATTACAATAGTAAAAAAAATGCATCTTGTGCATAAGTGTTAGCTTGTATATTATGTAGAAGCAGGAAATAAATTGAACCCTATTTCCTTTCCATATTCTTTGAGTATGCCTTAAATTTCTAATTGGTGAAAGGACTGACCACTGAGACACCTGCCATTTGGGAGATCAAGGGCCCTCAGTTCACTATTATTTTCCAGAAGCTGGGCAATGTATGGCAAGAATGAGAAATGGCAATGAATGCTCGTCCATTTACATGCTTCACTCCACAGGCTCCTCCATTTTGGTTCTGATCAGTGAAAAAATATCCAGTGTCCCAGTTTTCATGACATAAATGAAATACCCTTTTAAAGTCTTCTTAAAGACTTCAAAAACACTTCTTAATGGGCAATTATCAAGAACAAACCGAACCTTCCAAACAATTGCTTGACCGTTGACCGGAGGTGAGAGCTGCATTTACATGCCGCAATCATCTCCTCTGTATGGGCATAAGCGAATGCCACTGTGATCACTCGTCTTCATACAGATTAATTGGCCCAGATTTACTAATTTGTCTGCACCTAGAAACTCTCTAAAAATTGACACAATCTTGTCACAGTTTGGTGCAATTAAAGGGGTTGTCCGGGTTCAGAGCTGAACCCGGACATACCTTTCAATTCACCCAGGCAACCCGCCTGAACAGGGCATCGAAGCATCCTATGCTCCGATGCCCTCCTTTGCCCTGCGCTAATTAGCGCAGGGCAAAGGAATTTAGCCCGGTTCCGGTGACGTAGCGGGCTCTGCCAGGCGGAGACTTCCGCCCAGCAGTGAGCCCGGTGACGTCATCGGCGCTGATGGGCGGGCTTTAGCGCTGCCCTAGCCATTCAAACGGCTAGAGCAGCGCTAAAGCCGGCCCATTACGGCCGGTGACGTCACCGAACTCACCGAGGCTTCCGCCCGGCAGTGAATGTTTACAAACAAAAGAGCCCTTGCCCTGCGCGATCCAGCACAGGGCAAGGGAGGGTATCGGAGCATGAGATGCTCCGATGCCCTGTTCAGGAGGGCTGCCGGAGTGAGAACCTGGGTATGTTCGGGTTCAGAGCCCCTAAAACTGACTTCCAATGTTTTCAAAGGAAGGAAGCGCCACAGTTCATTCACCCAAGAGTTTTTGCCATGCAGTTTTCCAGACCGTGTCAAGAATATAGAGGTCCACCTATGGCACAGTTACCACGCCTACCCCTTGCAAGGCCACAGCCGGGCACCTGCTCACAATTTAGCTCCATTCAATTGAGCTAAATCGAGAGCAGGTCCACACCGTAGAAAATGAAAATCTACTGCAGAATCAGCAGCAGTGGGATACACGGCGGATTTTGTTGCGGACAAAATCCTCTGTGTGAACCTACCCTTAGGCCTCATTCACATTTCCGTTTTTCACAGACGTGTGCTGTCCAAATTTTTCATGGACAGCACACATACCCATTTATTTCAATGTGTCTATTCAGGCATCAGCATTATTTACTGACTGTGGGTCAGTAAAAAAAATGCATTACATGCACAAGATACTACTTTGGTCCATGATACGGACCAAATACGCCCACTGAAGTCTATCGGTCCATGAAAATCACGGACACAACATGCATGGCATCTGTGTTGCTTCCATTTCTCACTGACCACTGATAGGAGATGCTCTGGAAATTAATTTTCAGCTGAGCAGCATCCATGGAATACGGATGACACACAGAGGGTAAAAAACGGACACACAGACCCTTCATGGACATCTTGATGTAACACGGCTGTGAAACGGACACAGAAAAGTGAACGAGGCCTTAGGACTCATGCGCACGAATGTATTTCTTGTCTGTGTCCATTTTTATTGCTGTCCATATGTGCAACCATTCACTTCAATGGGGCTGTAAAAAAAAACGGAAATGACTCAGTGTACATTCTGTGTCCGCATCGCATGTCCGTTCTGCAAACAAATAGAACATGTTCTATTATTGTCCACATTACGGACAAGGATAGGACAGTTCTATTATGGGCCAGCTGTTCCGTTCCACAAACTGTGGAATGCACGCAGGACCGGTATTCGTGTTTTTTGAACCACAAAACAACAACGGTCGTGTGCGTGAGCCATTAAAGTAATTCCTTTTTTGTAGAACTGAGGAAACTGGAACAGCATCACCTTCAGGTGTTAATATTCTTGCCACTTTTCGTTCCCTATGGAGAGCCACACTGTTTAAACTGAGTCATGTGAATGGGGTTGAGTTGCAATACCAGACCCAGCCTGTGGTCAAGAGTGGCGCTGTCTCAAAAGAACAAAACAAAAGAAAAACTTTTTTTCCCCTAATCTTGGACAACCCTTTAAAATCCATAAAGTGGGGGTTACTTCTTCTGTTCCTTAGTAAACCCATGTGTCTTCTTACAGTACCTTGGCGATAAGTCAAACAGCACAGCAGTGGAAGTGGAGACCATAGAGCTCGTGAATATTGTTGATGGGGTGAGTTATTTTAACACTTTCCTTTTATACCAACTAAAATGTATTCCCGGGGGACAAGTATTGTATATGTTGACATTAGAGTCAAGTAAAGAATGTCCATATGTCTGAATTAGGGCGATTTCACATCACCGTTATTTGTCCATTCATCTGATCCGTCAGAAGAACAGAAAAATAAAGAAAGGAACTGATCCTGCATTTTAATCATCTGTATTGCTCAGTTAGGTTACAGTTCACCTCAGTGTTCAGCCTTTCTGTTCTCCTGCTCCGTATATACAAGTGCATCTCAATAAATTAGAATATCATCAAAAAGTTTTTTTTTTTCAGTAATTCAATTCAAAAAGTGAAACCCATATATTATATAGAGTCATTACAAACAGTGAACTTTTCAAGTGTTTATTTCTGTTAATGTTGATGATTATGGCTTACAGCCAAGGAAAACCCAAAATTCATTATCTCAGAAAATTAGAATAATTAACCCAAAACACCTGCAAAGACTTCCTAAGCCTTTAAAAATGTCCCTTAGTCTGGTTCAGTAGGCGACACAATCATGGGGAAGACTGCTGACTTGACAGATGTCCAGAAGGCTGTCATTGACACACTCCACAAGGAGGGTAAGCCACAAAAGGTCATTGCTAAAGATACTGGCTGTTCATAGAGTGCTGGATCAAAGCATATTAATGGAAAGTTGAGTGGAAGGAAAAAGGGTGGTAGAAAAAGGTGCACAAGCAACAGGGAGAACCGCAGCATTGATAGGATTGTTAAGAAAAAGCCTTTCCTACATTTGGGGGAGAATGACAAGGAGTGGACTGCTGCTGGAGTCAGTGCTTCAAGAGCCACCACACACAGACGTATCCAGGACATGGGCTACAAGTGTCGAATTCCATGTGTCAAGCCACTCACGACCAATAGACAACGCCAGAAGCGTCTTATCTGGGCCAAGGAGAAAAAGAACTGGACTGCTCTGAGTGGTCAAAGGTGTTGTTCTCAGATGAAAGTAAATTTTGCATTTCATTTGGAAATCAAGGTCCCAGAGTCTGGAGGAAGAGTGGAGAGGCCTCAATCCAAGCTGCTTGAGGTCTAGTGTGAAGTTTCCACAATCAGTGATGGTTTGGGAAGCCATGTCATCTGCTGGTGTAGGTCCACTGTGTTTTATCAAGACCAAAGTCACTGCAGCCGTCTATCAGGAAGTTTTAGAGCACTTCATGCTTCCCTCTGCCGACAAGCTTTCTGGAGATGTAATTTTTATTTTCCAGTAGGACTTGCAGCTGTCCACACTGCCAAAAGTACCAATACCTGGTGTAATAACCATAGTATCACTGTGCTTGATTGGCCAGCAAACTCGCCTGACCTTAACACCATAGAGAATCTAAGGGGTATTGTCAAGAGGAAGATGAGAGACACCAGACCCAACAATACAGACGAGCTGAAGGCTGCTATCAAAGCAACTTGGGCTTCCACCTCTGCAGTGCCACAGGCTGATCACCTCCATGCCACGCCGCATTGATGCAGTCATTCATGCAGAAGGAGCCCCAACCAAGTATGGAGTGCATTGACTGTACAGACTTTTCATTTGGCCAACATTTCTGTGTTTAATTTTTTTTTTACAGTTGGTCTAATATAATATTCTAATTTTCTGAGATAATGACTTTTGGGTTTTCATTGGCTGTAAGCCATAATCATCAACATTAACAGAAATAAACACTTGAAAAAGTTCACTCTGTCTGTAATGACTCTATATAATATATGGGTTTAACTTTATAAATTGGATTACTGAAAAAAACTATGTTTTGATGATATTCTAATGTATTGAGATGCACTTGTAGAAGCAGAAGAACGGAAAGGACAGATTCGGCACATAACCGAGCCCAACGGAGCCTACGGACCCCATAGATTATAATGGGGTCCGTTAGGTTTCTGTTCAGAGGAAGATTTTTGAAACAGAGACAAAAGTTGTGCATGCACCCATACGGTCGTGTGAATGCACCCCTAGTGCTCATCCATGTTTTGTCCGCGTCTGTTCATTTTTTTTTTAGGCCAGTATGTTGAACAATTCACTTCAATGGGGCTGCAAAAAACAGAAATGACTTTGTGTGCATTCTGCGTCCACATGTCTGTTCTGCGAAAAATAGATTAAATAATAGTCCTATTATTGTCTGCATTACGGACAAGGATCGGACTGTTCTTTTATGGGCCCGACGTTCATTTCTGCACGGCCAGTATCTGTGTTTTGCAGATCTGCAATTTATGGACCGCAAAACAACAACGGTCGTGTGCATGAGCCCTTGGGGTGCAATCACACCAGGGGCGGACACAGACAGCAAAGGGCCCCTGTGCAAAAAATGTGCCTGGGCACCCCCCCTCCCCCTTAGTAGTACTTAGTAGTAATAGTGCCCCTGCAGTAATAATGTCCCCACTGTGTCCCAGAAGTAATAATGTTCCCATAGTCCTCCACTTGTAATAAAGCCCACCATAATTCCCCTGGTAGTAATAATTCTCTTTATAATGTGTGACAGTAGAAAAATGCCCCCCTTATAATCTGCGTCACTACAAAAAATGTCCCGTTTTGTGGCAGTAAAAAAAAAATACCTCCTCTTAGTGCCCCCAGTAGAGCCAATGTCCCCAGAGTGCCCTCATGTGTTCCAATGACCCATACTGTGTGCCATTAGAAAAAACACTTAGTGCCCCCAGTTGAGCTTAGGTGCCCATAGTACCCCTATCATTTGTGCCAGTATAAAATACTCCTATATAGTGCCCCCAGAAGATGCCCCCATAGTGCCCTCCATAATGTGCCAGTATAAAATGCCCCTATAGACTGCCCCACATAGATGCTGCCATAATGCTCCTCTCCCCCTTCCCCATAGCGGTACCAAAATGGGTGCCATTATTAAATGCCCCTATATAATGCTTCCATAGTGCTCTTCTCCCCCTCTTCTCCATAGTGCCCACCCATTATGCATGCCAGTATATAGGGCCCCAATAGATGCCCCCATAATGTTCCTTTCCCCCCAATTCTCCTTAGCGCCCCCCATAATGTGTGCCAGTATATAGGGCCCCTAGTATATGCCACCTCATAATATGTGCCAATATATAGGGCCTCAGTAGATGCCCCCATAGTGCCCCCCATAATGTGTGCCAATATATAGAGCCCCAGTAGATGCCCCCATAGTGCTCCTTCCCCACCTCCACTTCTCCACAGTGCCACCCATAATGTATGCCAATATATAGAGCCCCAGTAGATGCCCCCCATAGTGCTCCTCCTCCCCCCCCAATTAACCATAGCGCCCCATAATGTGTACCAGTATATAGGGGCCCCAGTAGATGCCCCCATATTACTCCTTCCCCCCTCACTTCTTTATAGCGCCCCCCATATTCTGTGCCAGTACATAGGGCCCCCAGTATATGCCCCCCCATAATATGTGCCAGTATATAGGGCCCCCAGTACATGCCCCCATAGTGCTCCTTGCACCCCTCCTTTTCCATAGTGCCCCATATTGTGCTGGTAAATACGGCCCCCAAAGTGCCCCCCCCCCATAATGTGCCAGTTTTTGGCCCCCACCCCGTTACTGCCACAGTATACTTTAAATAATTAAAACAATAAACACATATACTTACCTCCATGACACTCTTAATGAAGCGATGCAGGCCTCTTCCGGCCTGTGTCCCGCTCTGTACAGCTCAGGCGGCGCGATGACATGCGCTGGCCTCTGATAGGCTACAGGCACTAGGCCTGCATCCTATCAGAGGAACGAGCAAGGGAAACGCCTCTCCCCTGCTCCTCCACACTATTCATCTGTATCGCTGTCCTTAGGATCTATACAGATGAATATAGATGAGCGCTTCCACAATGGAAGCGCTCATCTCTCCCTGCCCCGCTGCCAGTGAGAAAGGGAACCCCTCCCGCCCTGGGCCCCTGTGCAGCCAAACCAGCTGCACAGGCGGTATGTCCGCCCCTGAATCACACGAACTGATGTATTTTCCGGTTTCCAAAAGCGGATCCTCATGAAATACGGACGACATTTATGTTGCATCCGTTCTTTTTGCAGACCTTTTGTAACAATGCCTATTCTTGTCCACAAAACGGACAAGAATAGGACCTGTTTTATCTTTTTTGCGGGACTGTGGAATGGACATGAGAATACGGATAGCACATGGTGTGCTGTCCTTTTTTTTTTTTTGCGGGCCCATTGAAATGAATGAGTCTGTGTGCAATCCACAAACAATGCGAATCGGATGCGCACCAATAATACGGTCGCGTGAATGGAGCCTAAAAAGAAGCATTTCTCAGGATTACAGGACTGGAATTTCACAAGAAAGGTATGGTTATGCTATGGGGCACCTACTCTACATGGCGGTATGCTTAATTTGAAACTGATTTTAGAGATGACAGACTCCCTTTGTAGCAGTCAAAAGGGGCGCACATTTGGCATACCTCTGGCTAATTATAGTCCTTGGGCACAAATTTCCTGATGTATACACCAAACCTTGATCTCAAATATGGAATGAACCTAAACAAATGTTGTAGAATTATCTAATGATAATAATAATAATCTATGTTCTCAGATGTTTCGCCCTCTTAACATTCGCATAGTACTGACTAATTTGATCACTTGGACGACCAATAATCCCTTCGATGTCAGTTCAGGAAGTGCTGGAGATGTGCTGGGAAGATTTACACAGTGGAAGAGTGACAACAAAGATATAAAGAGATGCGACATCTATCATCTCCTCATGTGAGTGATCACACAAGACACACGTGTAGATACAATGCAACTATATGGTGAGCCAAGAAGTTCTCACAAATCAAGTTTATATAAAAAGTCCAAAAAGCTAATAAACACTACTATTATAAACTACTTTGGACTGTGTCCACCAAAACAAAAAGAAAAATCTTTTTTTTTCTTTATCTGTGTTCCCCTCACCAACACTGCAAATCTGTGCTATTGTGAATGCAAATGAGTTTTTGCCTACAACTCCCCAAAACCCTTACAAGTAGTTTATTTTAATTTCACTTCCCCCTGTACCACATAATACTCACTCACTGGCAAGCAAAGTAGAGAAAATTTGTATTCAATTATGCCACTGTGGGAATGGTGACTGAGCATGTGTGTCCACCAAAACTCAACTCAGTAAGTGGACATGCAAATGGCTATACACTTTGAACACCGGGCCACACCATACTATGTAAGTAAATGTAATATCTCTTCACAGGATCATTTTTTTTTTAATGTACATAGTAAATAATGTTCATTTTCCCTGATTTGTTATACATATTTACAGCCCCTCTGATATTAAAGTGTACCTGAGTTTTCATAAAAAGTTTGCATAATGGCTGTACTTCTTTGTACAATCATAACTGTGAAGGAACACGTATTTTTAGGCTTCCCTAATGTCCCTTTCAGACATATTATTCCCTGTTCAGCTGCACAGCTAGATGCATTTCTATCAAAAGCAGGGGTTTATCCCTTCTGTGAAATCTGCCAGCACCGTACTGCTATGACATTCTTTCCCTTACTTCCCACTATATTTGTTTTTAGCTCTGGAGCTCACAGAAAGGACAAGGAAGGGTAAATCACACTTATTAAACACACCGGAGGCTCTTGTAATCTTCAAAAGCTGTGTAGAGGCAGTTGTTTTATCAGGCTCAGGATTTCAGCTAGCTCTATGCCCCCACTCCCTCTCAGCAGTGAACCAAAAATTAGGTGACGTGAGACCCCTAGTGGCCATGACTTTAAAGCTTTTCTCAGATAGATTCTGGAAATATTTTAGAAATGAAGTGATTTTACAAATTTGTATGTTTCACCATTCTCTATTAAATGAAATTGTGTGAAAGTACAGTGACTTTAAAAATTACATGCAAGTCAATGCAGTTATGGTTGACTATGTGGCTTCTTTAGCGGTACACGGTGGCTCAGTGGTTATCACCGTTACCTTAGAGTCCAGGGTTTGAATCTGACCAAGAGCAATATCTGCATGGAGATTGTAGGCTCTTCTTGTGTTTGTGAGGGTTTTCTCTGGATGCTCCACTTACCTCACACACTGAAAAAGAGTAGTGATACAGTAGGTTAATACAAGCAACAAAACCAGATTATTGTGTAACACTCAGTCTACTGTAATTAGCTGAGTGCAGTTATCCAAGCATTCACATTAGATCTTTTTTTAGCCAAACCAGCTGATTTTGATGGGTTCGGCCAATCATCTGATGTGTGTGGTTGCATCTCAGACTCTACCCTGATGGCTGATTTCTCGGGGAAGATAAGGATCAAGCATGTTGGATTTCAGCTGCCTGTTTATTTTGTTCTTAGGAGATAAGTGATAAGAGATGTCTGGCAGTGGCTTTCTCCAATCACTACATATGCATGCTTAGCTGAGCCAAGGATGCATACGTATGGGAGGATGGGGAGAGATTGCTATTTGTATCTTATATGTATACCCAGTTTAAGACTTTGGTATCCAGTAAGACTGTGAGGTTATCTATTGCACAGGGTGATGCAGCCATACCAGATAGCATTTAAGGTAACATATATGGTTTGAAGCTCCTAATTTCTACACGTGTTACAGTCATGTTGTATATTGCTTTCCAATTGATAATTTGTTTTAACGTGAATTCAAAAGATTTGAGAATAAATAAGCTTACAAGGGCTAAGTGAATAAATATATTTACTAAATGTAATTTAAAAAAAAATCTAAAACAGACAAATCACATATAGAGTAGTAAAGGTAAATAACAATCAATCAATTACCTGGCCTGCATCACAATGGGGAAGCTCCCGTCGCCACACTACCCATGTATCATATGGCCGATGCCCCATGGTGATACAAGAGAGAGACAGTGACTTACAACATCCTACTTGAATGATGTTCTCATTGGAGTTGGGTACTTAGTCTTTGCGCACAAAGGTTTATTATACCTTTCAGCCCCTCCTCCTAAGGATGTCCAGTGTACATTATGCATGTCCCGTGAGTTAACCACTTTGGAATGAGGCCTGGTGATCATCTGATACAGAACAATGGCTTTGTATATGTTAACTAGCTATTCCTAACTCACTACATTACAAAGAATATAGAAGATTATATAATATCAGTACTTCAGTATGTCAAATAACAATTATTTAAAATACCTATACAACACATGAATTTCTTATTGCTTTCAGGGGGCGCGGTTCTTTCGGTGGTGTGATTGGCATGGCATTTGTTGGCACAGTATGTTCACCGAGTTATGCCACTTCCATTAGTGCAGTAAGTAAAGATGGAAGCCTCTGCAAGTTTTTTCAGCTTTTTACCAGATGCTCACTGTGGATCTGTCTATGCAGTTCAATGTTGGAGCCTCCCCACCGTCACACGCCACAGTAGTCGCTCATGAACTTGGGCACGTCCTTGGAATGAGCCACGATGATAATCGATGCCCCAGCAACTATGTAATGTTCAGTTCAGACAAGTAAGTATTGCTGATGGGAATCAATTTCAGTATCTCTGACTATCCCCACACTGTATGATGCAGTCAGTACTGAGGGGAAGGGTCAGATTGTGGAGGGGCATGCCACATTAAAGGAAATTCCAGTCTGGGACATTGATGGCATATCGCTAGAATGTGCTATCAATGTCAGATAGACGTGGGCCCCACCTCAGGAACCCCCTCCTAGCTCCAGAATGGGGCCCCTGAAGTGAAGGAAAATGCACCGAGCATGCATGGCCACCCTCCATTCACCGTTATTGGAGTTCTAAAAATAGCCAAAGTGGTGGTTCATGGATTGTTGCTCGGAAATGGTCTTGAAATTAATTTTCAGCCTAGCAGTGTCCGTAGAAAACAGATGGCACATGAAGGGCAAAAAACGGACACATGGACCAAACAAGGATCCTTCACATGCATCTTCACAGATGAACCACTGACCATCTTGTCACTAACGTCATCACGGACATAGATGTGTGAATAAGGCCTAAGGCCTCATGCACACGATCGTAAAGTTGGTCCACATCCGATCTGCATGTAGGGTCTATGGCCAATCCGCCCCTGAATACCAGGCATAGCCACTAGTAAATTTGCAGAGCTGTGCCTGGTAAACAATACACTCACGGCAGGTCATCAACAGGGGTACTGAAAGTCGATCCCTCCCCATCTAATACTGATAGGTCATCAACTTTGAGGGTACGGTCACACGGTCAGGTTTCCTAATGCAGTGTTGGAAGCTAAACTCAGGAGTTAATTCAGAAAAGAGAAGTTGTATCCGTCCTTTATATTTTCTCTACTTTTATGATCCACTCCTGATTTTGGCTTCAAAAACTGAATCAGGAAACCTGACCGTGTAGCCATACCCTAACCTCTAACCCCTATTGCTTTCTACATCTATACCCATGTCATGGAGGAATACAGTTTGGTACCAAGCAGGGGCGTACATAGAAATCATTGGGCCCCATAGCAAGACTCTGAATTGGGCCCCCTAACTCCGCCCAGTACCCACCCCTGGCCCATCCCACCTCCTGCCCTGGCTCCTCCCCGCCACACCCTCATTTGCTGTAAAGGGAACGTTGTAGGAACAAAACCCGTAATACGGTGGAGGAACTTCATTTTTTTCCAATTTGGAGTGTTGACTTTAGTCCTATGTAAAACCACAGATAACACTAGTGTAGATCATGTTGTAGTGTTACCTGCAGTCCTATGTAAAACCACAGATAACTAGTGCTGAAAATGTAGTAGTGTTACCTGCAGTCCTATGGAAAACCATAGATAACACTAGTGTTGATAATGTGGTAGTGTTACCTGAAGTCCTATGTAAAGCCACAGATAACACTAGAGTAGATCATGTGGTAGTGTTACCTGCAGTCCTATGTAAAACCACAGATAACACTAGCGTTGATAATGTAGTAGTGTTACCTGCAGTCCTATGTAAAGCCACAGATAACACTAGAGTAGATCATGTGGTAGTCGTACCTGCGTCCTTAGTGTGCCTCCCTGTGCCTGCTGGCGGCGCTGTCTCCTCTTCCGTCTTCTTCTTGCCCCCACAGAACGTCCTGATGCAGCTGCGTCAAGACATAGGAACACTGTGGGCATGGTGATGATGATACACACAGCGGTAAAGACACACACGGACAGACACACACACACAGGGACAGGGGCACAAACACAGGGACACAGACAGACACACAGGGACAGGGGCACACAGTGAGAGGGACAGGCACACACACACACAGGGACATGGACAAACACAGGGACTCAGAGGGACAGACAGAGACACACAGGGACACACACAGGGACAGGGGCACACACACACAGGGACAGGGACAAACACAGGGACAGACAGACACAGGGACACAGAGGGACAGACAGACACACACGGACAGACACACACACACAGGGACAGGGGCACACAGTGAGAGGGACAGGCACACACACACAGAGACAGGGACAAACACAGGGACACAGAGGGACAGACAGACACACAGGGACACACACAGGGACAGGGGCACACAGTGAGAGGGACAGGTACACACACACACAGGGACAGGGACAAACACAGGGACACAGAGGGACAGACAGACACACAGGGACAGGGACACACACATGGAAATACACACACACACAGCTAAGCCTCACCAAACTCCAGCATGGCTCCCTCCTCTCTGTACATCATCACAGGAGTTTTCTATGAGACTACAGTGCCCCCCCACCCTCAACCCTACAGAAACTCCTGCTGCCCTCAGCCCTCCCCAAAAATGCCCAGTCACTCAGTTTGTTTTCCAATCGTTTTCTGCCCTGGCTGGAGACTGGAGGTCCTCACCTAGAGTGTGCAGCTGCTGGCGCAAGGAACTTGTGGTGACCGGAGTCTGGAGCGACTAGGCCTGGCTGGCGGCCAGGCGGCGGGTGATGGTCACGCAGCCGCTGCAGGACTCAAGACAGGAGGCAAGTCACGACGGAGGTGGCACTGGCAGGTCACGGAGGTGGCACTGGCAGGTCACGGAGGTGGAGGCAGGCAGGGGCCGGTGGCAGACGGCCATGCATGGGGGGCGCATATATCTTTCAACTGGGTGCGCGCCCGGGGGGGGGGGGGGGGGGTCGGGTCGGGTCACACTGTGATATGGGTGAGTGGCGCCACATTTTCCCTTTTTACCGGTCACCCGGTCAGCTAAAACTTACTTAGCAAGGCCCGCCAGCTTGTGTGCGGGAAGGGGGCAGGGGCCTTCCGCGCGCTCCGGGCCCCCCTGTGCCGCGGGCCCCATAGCAGTGGCGTGGTCTGCCTACATTGGCGGTACGCCACTGGTACCAAGCACGTTTATCCAGTGGCTTCCACGTCCTTGTGTTCTGTGATAATAATGTCACACTTATAAGAATGTTTTATATTTTTTAATAAGAAGACTAAAACATACAAAACTGCTTTCACTTTAAGTGATTGGTTGATTTTCTAACGATATTGAATGGTTCGCAGTAACGCCCGGATGTTCAGCAGCTGCAGCGCCAGCGATTTTGAAGCACTAATCCTGAGAGGAAGTGGGAAGTGTCTCCAAAACCCACCAGATCCAAACCAGGTCCTCAGTATACCCGTGTGCGGTAACAATGTAGTCGAGCAAGGAGAAGAGTGTGACTGTGGATCTACCAAGGTAACAGAAGTAGTGGCGGTATCATTACCATTGATGTCCATAGCTTATCAGGAAACATTACTCAACCTATAATGATACAGCAGGCATGTAAACACCAATATGTAGTCATGTGCTGCTAATTAGATCATCCCCGAAGGTTAAAAGAGTAGAAAAACGCACCTCACATCCCTTATGAAAAACATGAGAAAAAGAAAAAAAAAAATTGAGCGTTTTAAAGGGAATCTGTCACCACTATATGACCATATACAGCGCTTACATGGCTCTGTAGCACACCTACACATGAATGTAATGGCACCTTTGTTTTTTCTTTTGACTTGCATAAGCATGAAAAACGCAGTTTAATCCATATGCAAATGAGCATTCACAAGGGCCCAGGGGCGGAGTTCCCGGTGTAGGAGCCCAGGCTGCTTTGCCATCTTTATACTTTACTCCTCCCCAGCCTCTTTCTTTGCCTGCCCTCTAAGTCCCTTGCGTCATTACTAGGTCCGGCCGATATCCCACACCTGTGCACTGCTCCGCCGGTCCTACTGTCCCCTGCACACCAGTTGCAGTGCTGAGCTTCCTTCTCATCCACTTCTGGTCCTCAGGGGACCGGAAACATAATGTACAGTCCACACAGGTCACCGTGACCAGCCAGTTAATGGCCCCCGTGGAGACGTGTGCAGGCATGGCACGTGACAGCTGCTACCGCTGAGGTTAGCGATTGGCTGGCAGCTGTGAAGTGCATGTAGATGGCCTATCACCCTTCCGATCCAGCGGGAAGCAGATGAGAAGGGATTTCAGCACTGAAACTGGTGCGCAGGGGACAGGTGAGTCTTTTTTTAACCCATGAACCCTGTGTTCTTGGAGAACCCCTCTAAGCTTTAGCTGACAGTGTTCAGCAATGTAGAGGTACTGCTGCAGATAACCTTGGTCTAATGATTAATAGAGGACCGAGCATCTAAAAAAATAGATCTCAGATAGAAGTGGCTCAGACAGATGACAAATGTGCAACAGGATTTTTTTTTTTTTTTTACAGGATCCTGTAAAAAATGGATCCCGTACATAACTGATGCACAGGATGGTTTGTTTTTTTTTTGTTTTTTTTTACACAATCCTATTTTTTTTTTCTGTTCTTCTGGTGGTTCAGAAGAGAAGAACAGAAAATAAAACGGAGTTGTGAACTTTCACTTTTTGTTACAGGAATGCCAGAACCCTTGCTGCAATGCTGCCACCTGCAGGCTAACTAGTGGATCGCAGTGTGCCCAAGGATTATGTTGCGAGAATTGTAAGGTAAAAACAGCACGCGTGATTGTGATGAATTCATTAGTAACTACGGTAGATTGTTAGCTCATTTGTTCATTCAACCCTAAGGGGATGTTCACACAAAGGATTTTACAGCGGAATTTTTCCACAGATAGCCGCGCCAAAATTTCGCCAAAACACCCGCAGGCGGCCACATCCTTTCTGACTCCCATTCATTTCAATGGTAGTCAGCAATGAGGATTGTGGAGTTGCAGCCTAAAGCCACAGCCGTGCTGAGAAAGGAAACATACAGATACATTTTATTGAATAACTCAGTGACTATACTACATTTTTAATTACATGTAATTACAAAAGTATTCAGATCCAGGTGCTGGTTTGAAAAAATGTAGAGTATTTTTCATAGACAACCCCTTTAAGGTTATGGCTGAGCTTAAGAACTGTCTACTGTTTTTTGACTTAATGTTTATGATCAGTTTAAGGTTGGAGGAACACTTTGCCGGACAAAGTCTAACATGTGTGACCTGCCCGAGTACTGCAGTGGATCCTTTGCCCTGTGTCCTGTTGACGTCTACATAATGGATGGGTACCCCTGCAACAATTCAGCTTCTTACTGCTACAGTGGAGTATGTCAGAGCTATAACGATCAGTGCAAGGCCCTGCTGGGTGCAGGTAAACATTTATTTGTCATGAGTACTTATGTTAAAGAGGACCTTTCACCACTTTCAAAAAATCAAACTACACTATGTACCTCATAGTGCATCCCCCATTGATGGCAGCGGCGCTTTTTTTTTTCAAAAGGTCCCCCGGTGGCTTCACACGGCCCCCCGTTCTTCTGTCGGGCTTTATGTAAATTAAGAAGCATCGGAACAGGGAGGAGGAGACTCCCTGTTCCTCAATGGGCGTTGCTTCTGCCCTGCTGTGAGCGCTGTCCAATCAGAGCAGACCGCTCACAGCAGGGTTGAACTCCTTCGGCCCTGCTGTGAGCGGTCCGCTCTGATTGGACAGCGCTCACAGCAGGGCAGAAGCAACGCCCATTGAGGAACAGGGAGTCTCCTCCTCCCTGTTCCGATGCTTCTTAATTTACATAAAGCCCGACAGAAGAACGGGGGGCCGTGTGAAGCCACCGGGGGACCTTTTGAAAAAAAAAAAGCGCCGCTGCCATCAGAGGGGGGATACACTATGAGGTACATAGTGTAGTTTGATTTTTTGAAAGTGGTGAAAGGTCCTCTTTAAAGAGCACATTTCAGCAGGGTCAACCCTATTAAAACAGGCATGCTGCCGGGTAGGGTTGATCCTGTCTTGTAAAAATCAGTTGCTGCGTTCCCAAGAGAAAAAAAAGAGGGCCTCCGTGAGGGGTGTGGTCAGCATGCGAAAGTGCACCCCCTCAGTGCACTGAAGCCCTAATTTGCATATAGAGTAAAAATCTTTTTTTTTCACAAGATAGGTAACATTGTAATCAGCATGGTCAACCCTACCAGGCCGTATACCTAGTTTGATAGGGTCGATCCAGCAGACTGGTGCTCTTTAAGTGGGTTTTGCCACCAAAGTCTGTTTCTCGGAGATCAAACTGCTAGTACGGGAGGTGGGAAATCTACATAAGTATTCGCTAAAAGTCTTTAATGGGAAAACCTCTGAGCGTCATAGTGATGATTGTTTATTCCTGCTATTCCCTCGCAAGGTACAAGTAAAGCCCCCGATGTCTGCTTTCAAAAACTAAACATAAAGGGAGATCAATATGGAAACTGCGGGGTCGTATCGGGAAACCCCCAACCGTGTAAAACAGCGTAAGTAGCTCTTAAAGGGCAATCAGACGTCACTCTCTCCTGCATGGCTTAATGGCAAAGGGACATGGCTAAGAGGGAAAGGGGAGTGGCCTAAGTGGTGCCAAGTTGTTTCGAGTGATCGCATCTTTCATACAGCATCTAAAATTGGCAGCACATCATCTCTTGTAAAAAGGAGTGTGCTGCCAATAATAAGCAACGTAGGGACAAACATATTTTAATAGTGATCCTCCCCATGCATTTTGCATCGGCCCATGGCAAAAGCATTCCCGATTGACTTGTGTACCATAGCCGCCATGTTGCATTGGCTTAGCATCGGCCTGTGTAATAGGAACCGTAGATTACACTGCCTGGATATTATTATTTCTCTTCTACAGCCTGACATCTACCATATTTTTTGCTCCATAAGGCTCACTGGACTGCACCTAGCATATAGAGGAGGAAAATAAGAAAAGAAATCTTTTTCAGCAGACCTCAGATCAGACCCCGAAGCTCCATCAGACCTCTGTATCAGACCCCCATTCCTCCTGAGACCTCAGATCAGACCCCCATCAGACCTCAGGTCATACGCCCTAGCTTCATCAGACCTCTGTATCAGACCCTCATTCCTCCTCAGATCAAACTCCTGTTCCACCTCAGATCAAACCCCCCATTCCTCCTCAGATCAGACCCCCAAGCTCCATCAGACCCCCAAACTCTATCAGACATCTACATCAGACCCCCATTCCTCCTGAGACCTCAGATCAGACCCCCATCAGACCTCAGGTCATACGCCCTAGCTTCATCAGACCTCTGTATCAGACCCTCATTCCTCCTCAGATCAGACTCCTGTTCCACCTCAGATCAAACCCCCCATTCCTCCTCACATCTTAGATCAGACCCCCAAGCTCCATCAGACAAAAAAATAAATAAACTTAACTCTTCTGCTCTGGACCGAGCTGACACTCACCGCTTCCTGGTCTTCTGCCGGCTTAGCGAAGCACTGTGACCTGACATCGCATGAACATTCGTTCATGCCTGTGTATATCCAGGGGTATTCCCATCACAGACAATGAGGGCATATCGCCAGAAGTGGAACCCGCACCTACGCTGAGAGGGGAGCAGGGAGACTGGTGGCTGGAGGACCCCGGGTTTCCCGAGGTCTGTCCACCACCAAATGCTCTCCCCACACAAGTTAATGGGAGCGCACTGCGCTTGCGCGGCCACTGCTCCTATTCATTTCTGGCTCGGCTCTGGCTCGGCTATTTTCGGCAGCCCGGTAGAATGAATGGAGGCCGGCTGCGCATGAGCAGTGCGCTCTCCGACACTTTCCGTTCTCGGTGTAGGTGCGGGTTCCAGGTATATCCTAGCAATATGCCCCCATTGTCTGTGATGGGAATACCCCTTTAAGTTCACTATCAGTATGTCTTTGGAGTGTGGGAGGAAACCCACGCAAACACGGGGAGAACATACAAACTACATGCAGGTCTTGTACTTGGTCGCATACAAACCTAGGAGCCCAGTGCTGCAAGATTCATCTTATATTTCTACCGTTCTCTCTTTTCCTGTAGTGACAGTCTGTGCGGTAAACTACAGTGTACAGGAAAGTATGACGAGATACCAAACAGCTCTATCGTCATCAACAACTACAATGGTGTAAACTGTATTAGCATAGACTTCAACCTGGGACCTGACGTGCCTGACCCTGGACTTGTCCACCAGGGATCACCATGTGCAGAAGGAAAGGTCAGTTCTTTATATAGGCATGCTTCATTTATAATATACAGCTTTTAAAAGAACATTCCGGAAAAAAATTGATACACTACGTTATGTCTGGAGCAGGCCCTGAGGGGCGGAGAATGACACAGGAATTTTATATTTGGTATTCTTTGACTCTTTGAAGGGTATTCCATTTGTTATAAGTTATCCCCCATCCAAAGGATAGAGGATGACTATTAGATCAGTGGTGGTCCTACCGCTGGGACCACCATGAGATCATGAGAATGGGGGCCCGGTACTCATCGGAGCAACCTGAAATGAACAGAGCAGCAGCTGGGGTTCCTACTGCTGGGACCCCTACTGATCACGAGACCGGGGACCCCCCTATTACTTGGAGCACTCTGAAATGAACGGAGCAGCGGCTGGGGGGTCCCACTGCTGGAACCCCCCACCGATTATGTGAAAGAGGACCCTGTTCTCCTTGAGGTGCCTTGAAATGAACAGAGTAGCAAGTCGAGCGTGCGTAATGCCCCTCCATTCATCGGCAGTGCACATGCTCAACCTGCTACTGTGTTCATTTCGGGGGGCTCTGAGGGCTATGGGATCCCTGTAATAATGTAATAATTATTCCCTATCCTGTGTAGCAACTGAAATACCCCTTTAAGTTCCACACTAGGCATAACACAGTGTAGATGTTTTGCTCGGAGTGCTTCTTTAATTTCTGCTGTCAGATTATTTGTATATTAACTTATAAAAACAAAGATTCTGCAGCTAAAAACACGTCCTGATCTAGTCCTGATCGCACCACTGCCAGGCTTGTTACATTGTATAGGTAAAAGCTTACAGAGGATTTCTTAGATTTGCAACAGATTTATCAGCTAAAGGCGGCCATTCACATTCTATAGGTGTCGGCAGAATGATTGTTTAGCTGACAGCTATATCTCCCAGCTCCACCATACACATACACGGCCGAATATAAATATATATATATATATATATATATATATATATATATATATATATACACAGTACAGACCAAAAGTTTGGACAGACCTTCTCATTCAAAGAGTTTTCTGTATTTTCATGACTATGAAAATTGTAGATTCACACTGAAGGCATCAAAACTATGAATTAACACATGTGGAATTATATACTTAACAAAAAAGTGTGAAACAACTGAAAATATGTGTTATATTCTAGGTTCTTCAAAGTAAACACCTTTTGCTTTGATTACTGCTTTGCACACTCTTGGCATTCTCTTGATGAGCTTCAAGAGGTAGTCACCTGAAATGGTTTTCACTTCACAGCTGTGCCCTGTCAGGTTTAATAAGTGGGATTTCTTGCCTTATAAATGGGGTTGGGACCATGAGTTGCGTTGGGCAGAAGTCAGATGGATACACAGCTGATAGTCCTACTGAATAGACTGCTAGAATTTGTATTATGGCAAGAAAAAAGCAGCTAAGTAAAGAAAAACGAGTGGTCATCATTACTTTAAGAAATGAAGGTCAGTCAGTCCGAAAAATTGGGAAAACTTTAAAAGTGTCCCCAAGTGCAGTCGCAAAAACCATCAAGCGCTACAAAGAAACTGGCTCACATGAGGACCGCCCCAGGAAAGGAAGACCAAGAGTCACCTCTGCTGCGGAGGATAAGTTCATCCGAGTCACCAACCTCAGAAATCGCAGGTTAACAGCAGCTCAGATTAGAGACCAGGTCAATGCCACACAGAGTTCTAGCAGCAGACACATCTCTACAACAACTGTTAAGAGGAGACTGTGTGCAGCAGGCCTTCATGGTAAAATAGCTGCTAGGAAACAAGCAGAAGAGACTTGTTTGGGCTAAAGAACACAAGGAATGGACATTAGACCAGTGGAAATCTGTGCTTTGGTCTGATGAGTCCAAATTTGAGATCTTTGGTTCCAACCACCGTGTCTTTGTGTGACACAGAAAAGGTGAACGGATGGACTCTACATGCCTGGTTCCCACCGTGAAGCATGGAGGAGGAGGTGTGATTGTGTGGGGGTCCTTTGCTGGTGACACTGTTGGGGATTTATTCAAAATTGAAGGCATACTGAACCAGCATGGCTACCACAGCATCTTGCAGCGGCATGCTATTCCATCCGGTTTGCGTTTAGTTGGACCATCATTTATTTATCAACAGGGCGATGACCCCAAACACACCTCCAGGCTGTGTAAGGGCTATTTGACCAAGAAGGAGAGTGATGGGGTGCTACGCCAGATGACCTGGCCTCCACAGTCACCAGACCTGAACCCAATCGAGATGGTTTGGGGTGTGCTGGACCGCAGAGTGAAGGCAAAAGGGCCAACAAGTGATCAGCATCTCTGGGAACTCCTTCAAGACTGTTGGAATACCATTTCAAGTGACTATCTCTTGAAGATCATGAAGAGAATGCCAAGAGTGTGCAAAGCAGTAATCAAAGCAAAAGGTGGCTACTTTGAAGAACCTAGAATATAAGACATATTTTCAGTTGTTTCACACTTTTTTGTTAAGTATATAATTCCACATGTGTTAATTCATAGTTTTGATGCCTTCAGTGTGAATCTACAATTTTCATCGTCATGAAAATACAGAAAACTCTTTGAATGAGAAGGTGTGTCCAAACTTTTGGTCTGTACTGTATATATATATTCAATGGGGAGAGAAGAGAAAGCCGCTGACAGACAGTTATGACTTATCACGCAGGAAAACAAAAGGATTGGGTGGAAATATTCACCTTAATGCTCTTTTGAAGCATGTCCTATACTTGTCCGTACGCACGGACAAGTATAGGCATTTTCAATGGGGCCGCACGGCGTGTGTTCCGAGCACTGCGGAACACACGCCGGGTGGCCCCCGTATATTTGCGGGCCCGCAAATATACGTTCGTGTGAATGGACCCTAAAATGCACATGTTCAGGATTTACGTGTGGACAATCCGCACTGAAATCCGCAGGTGTCAATCCGCATCAATTGGTGAGGATTTACATGTGGGTTTGGTGTGGATTTTACTCTCCCCATTGAAGTGAAAGGAGAAAATCCAGTCAGGAAAAATAAAAATAAATAGACATGCTCCAGATTTTAAAATCCGCACAGAAAAAATCTGCATCGTGTGCATGAATTTTAAATTCTCGTAGATTACAATGACCTATGGTGCGGATTTTCCACACGCGCAAATCCACACGCAATCCCGATCGTGTGCATTTGGCCCAAGAGCAGGACGAGGTCAGGAAATGTAAACGGGATTGTTTCTTTTCACTGGCTGCAAGCAGATATCTTGAGAGCAGTTAAAACACATAAAGTATCTGAAAATTGCATAACTTTTTATTGTGCCATAAATTCAGCATTATTTACCTCAGACTGGATAAAACTAGGTTCACTTCTACGGTGGAAGGAGTCACAGATTCCTGCAATAAAAAAAAAAAAAAATAAATAAAAAAAAGGGGACGTAATACTTCTGTAAGCAGAATGGCGGTATTCATGCTGGAAACCCAACAGACTCCATTATAATGAATGGGATCTATCAGACACTGGTGGTGTCCAGCATACGCCGGATCAAGCGATAGCGGTATTCTATTTTATGCCGGAACAGAAAACCTGAATTCAGTCGCAGATGTGGCCTAACGCTTTTATTTCTACACCTCACTGTGATCCCTTATGATTCTTGACAGGCTTGTGTAAACTATAAATGTCAGAACGCCTCCGAATTAGGATTCACCTGTGACATCAAAGGAAAGTGTCATGACCATGGGGTGAGTAATGTCTTCCATTCCCTGTATAATCTACTACTGTGAGGTCACTGTTAAGGCAGTTGGGTACTGTGAGGTCACTGTTAAAGGGGCAGTCACTGTGGAGATCTCTGTTAAAGGGGTATTCTCATCTTGTACAATAAGAGCATATCGCTAGGATATGCCCCCATTGTCTTATAGGTGCGGGTCCCACCGCTGGGACCCGCACCTATATCCAGAACGGAGCCCCCCGAACTGAATGAGGGCGCACTGCGCATGCGCAGCCGCCCTCCATTCATTTCTACGGGGCCGCCGAAAATAGCCGAGCACTGGCTCGGCTACTTCCGTCGGCTCCATAGAAATGAATGGGAGCGCACCGCGCATGCATGGCCCGGCTCCCATTCATTTCTATGAGCGGCGCAGGGAGCTGCGCCTGGTGGTGGCCGGACCCCCGGAAACCTGGGGTCCTCCAGGCGCAGCGCTCCCTGCTCCATTCTGGATATAGGTGCGGGTCCCAGCGGTGGGACCCGCACCTATAACACAATGGGGGCATATCCTAGCAATATGCCCCCATTGTCTAAGATGAGAATACCCCTTTAAGGGGGCCAGGAATGGTGGAGGTCAGTTAAGGGGACTGTAACCTATCGTCAGTGTTAAGGGGTGGGTGCTGTAGCGGTCACTGTTAAGGGGGCGGGCCCCTGTGGAGATCACCATCAAGGGGGTGAGGTGCTGTGGAACTCACTGTTAAAGGGGCAGGCTTCTGTTGAAGGTCAAAGTTAAGGGGGTGGGCTGCTATGAAGGTCCCATTTTAAGGAGACAGGGCACTGTGGGGGGGGGGTCAGTGTTAAGGAGTGGGGGGATGTGGAGGTCACTGTTAAGGGGGCGGGGTACTGTAAATGTCACTGTTATAGTGGATACTGTCTATCTTTTAATGACACACACAAACATTAAATTAAATAGATTCAGCTAGTATATATATATATTTAAGCATATAGGCCTGTGCGCTCTAGGAGAGACTGTAAACGTGTCCCTATTTGCCCCAATATTGAGTAAACACCTGTTCATGTTAATCTGGCTGTGCCTGTGTGAGGCTACTTTCACACTTGCGTTGTTAATTCAGGTACTGAGATCCGGCAGAGGGTCTCTATACCTGAATTAAACTGATCCGTTTTGATTTTGCACATCAGGATGAATCTGTTCCGTTAGGATGCAGTTGTGTGATATCAAAATAAAAAAAAAAAACGATCAGACACTAAATACATTGAAAGTCAATGGGTGACAGATCCGTTTTTTTAGTCTCCTAAAAAAACTGATTCGTCACCATTGACTTAGGCTACTTTCACACTAGCGTTTTATAATTCGGGTATTGAGTTCCGTCATAGGGGCTCAATACCGGAATAAAACGCTTCAGTTTTGTCCCCATTCATTGTCAATGGGGACAAAACTGAACTGAAGACAACGGAGCGCTCCTGAAAGCATTCCATTCCGTCTTCAGACCGGAGAACAAACCGCAACATCCGGTCCAGGCATCCGCACCAAGGCGGATCCGTCATGACCCCCAATGAAAGTCAATGGGGACGGATCTGTTTGGTGTGACACAATGGTGAACGGATCCGTCACCTGCACACATACAGACATAAACATACACAGACATATACACATACATACTTACATGCTCCCCTGCAGGTCTCCAAAGCGCAGGAGGGACAGGACGGGGCGCACAGATGACGATTCCACCCGGCGCCCAGCAGAGGGCACTGTGGGGAATTGCCATCTGTGCGCGCTGTCCTGCTCCTCCGGCGCTCTGGAGACCAGCCGGGAGCATGTAAGTATTTATGTGTATTTGTCTGTTTATATGTGTGTGTGTCTGTGAGTATGTATGTACTGTGTGACATGTGTGGGGCCGGAGCGCGGTTCTGGCTCCACACATGTCCCTGCGGCAGTCCGGATCCGGCAGCACCCTTCACTTGCCGGATCCGGACTGCCGCTAGTGTGAAAGTAGCCTTACATTGGTTTCAGTACCTGATCAGTGTCTTTCAGTTTTTATGACCGGACACAAAATTACAGCTTGCTTCGGTTTTGTGTCCGCTCACAAAACTGAAAGCTGCCTGAACTGAAGACATCCTGATGCATCCTGAACGGATCTCTTTCCGTTTAGAGTGCATGGGGACAAAACTGATCAGTCCGGCAGAGGATCTCAATACCGGAAAATCACAACACAAGTGTGAAAGTAGCCTCAGTCTCCGCACCATGTTCATATAAGTCAGAGGTCAAGGATCAATACCAACCGTAAGGACAAACCCCCTTACAAATCCCCTGGACTCACCTGATTGCCTGTCATTCCGCGTTTGCATTTCCAATTATTTCAATTTAATGACATTGTGCTAAACCTTATTGAACATCAGGTGTGCAATAACAAAGGGAACTGTCACTGTGATGACGGCTGGGCCCCCCCGAACTGTGACACATCAGGCTACGGCGGCAGCATTGATAGTGGCCCCACACACATCGGTAAGTTAGACAGCGCCTTATGTATCTGCCATCTCTAATGGTCATGTGCACACGGTGCGAACGTCTGCCGAAACATTCTGCAGGATGTCTACATGATACATGATCAGGTACAGAGTTTCTGCACCAAAGCAGTAATGTGTGAACCTAGGCTTCTCCTCTCAGGCTATGTACCACCATAGAGATCTGATTAATCTACCTACAAGACATTAACACACTCCTCCTGCATAATTGTCTTATAAGGAATACAGATGTAGCTGTAATGCACCCCCCCCTTTTAGGCTACGTTCACGAGTGTGAACCTGTCCTCAGCATCAGGTCGCACACGACTTCTCATCCCTTGACTTCAAAAGTTGCGTTTTGCCATTATAAGTCAATGAGCACCAGATGCGTTTTTTTTTTCGTGTCTGAAAAAACGGATCCAGCACCATTGACTTAGGCCTCTTTCACACGAACGTTGTTTTTGCGGGCTTCGATCCGCACATAGGATGCGGACCCATTCACTTCTATGGGTCCGCAAAAAAGGCGGACAGCACACTGTGTGCTGTCCGCATCCGTATGTCCGTTCTGTAGCCCGCAAAAAAAAATAGAGCATGTTCTATTCTTGTCCGTATTATGGACAAGAATAGTACTGTTCTATTAGGGGCCAGCTGTTCCGTTCCACAAAATACGGAAAACACAAGGATGTCATCCGTTTTTTTTTTTGTGGATCCGCAATTTGCGGACCGCAAAACAAAACGTTCGTGTGAAACTAGCCTTACATTGTGTTTCATGCCAGATCCGAGTATCCCATGACGCACATAAAAACACTGCTTGCGGTTTGTGTCATGCATCGGAACGCAAGGAAACGGAATGGAATGCATTCTGGTGCACTCTGTTACGCTTTGTTCAGTTTTGTCCTTCTTGAGAATGATTGGGGACAAGACTGAATTGTTTTTCTCTGGTTTTGAGACCCCCCTGACGGATCTCAAAATCGGAAAAGAAAACGCAGATGTGAAAGTAGCCAAAGATTGTTTTGGCGGCAAGTGTATGGATTTTGAAAACTACATTCAGAACAGGGCAGAGGCACACATTTCTCATGCACATGCTGTAGAAAATCTCTCACTAGGATATTCCCCCATTGTCAGATAGATGTGGGTCCCACCTCTGGGACCCGCACCTACACCGAGAACGGAGCGGGGAAGGTGTTGGCCAGAGGACCCCAGGTTTCAAGGGGTCTGGCCACCGCCAAGCGCTCTCCTCATAGAAGTGAATAGGAGTGCACTGCACTTGCGCGTCAACCGCTCCCATTCATTTCTATGGGGCCGACGGAAAAGCCGAGAACTGGCGGCCCCCCTATTTTCGGCGGCCCCCAAAGAAATGAATGGAGAGCGGCTGCGCTTGTGCAGTGTGCCCTCCGTTGTCAATGTAGGTGCGGGTCCTACAGGTGGGACCCTCACCTATCAGACAATGGGGGTATATCTTAGCGATATGACCCCATTGTCTGAGATGGGAATACCCCTTTAATTTAAGCTGAATACTTAGCCATGTGATAAGAATTGAGCTTAAATGAGTGTTTATGAGCTGTCAGGAATGCAGAGATAAGGCTTACAGAAGGAGGCTTCAGAGGAGCTTCGCTGGCTGCAGAGAACAAAACAGATGAAAATATTTGAATACAGACCTTCTGGAAAAATGTTTTTTTTAGCCTCAAATAAGTGGAATGCAGTTAAAACAAAAACATTGCCCCCAAAGGGGTCCATAGCCATTCAGACACATGATTAAATTTGCCTTGTGTGTTCCCCACTTACTTACAGTCATCTCTTTTATTTGCATTGTCCTCATAGACACCTCTTTACGTGACGGACTGCTCATCTTCTTCCTGCTGGTTCTGCCGATCCTCATCCTCATAGTTGTGATGTTCATAAAAAGAGACGCAATTAGAAGGAGGTTTTGCCGGAAGAAAAGACGCAGGTTTGTAGTGACACTGCCAGGGGCATACATAGAAATTCTGCTGAAAATCTTAGAAGGGATCCCACCCACATTGAGAGCTCCCCCAAACATATTACTTCTGAATTAAAGGGGTTATCCAAGGCTGGAAATGCCCCCCCTGCTGCCTGAGCCCCATTGATTCTACTTACTTGGCTCCCCGCACCGCCGTCGCTGCTTCTCCTCATGCGGGGGTGAAAACATCCAGTGTTGGGGGGAAGCAGCCAATGGCAGGCGGTGACGGGGAAGAGCCTCCCTAGCATCCCCATCACCGCCTGCCATTGCCTGCCCCCCCTCCCTGACACCGGATGTTTTCAAACATGCATGGTGAGAAGCAGCGGCCATGCAGGGACCAGGAGCGATGCAGGGAGCCAGGTAACTAGAATCAGTGTGAGGAGCAGTGTGTGGGGGGGGGGTGTTCCAGCCTTGGATAACCCTTTTAAATATCCACTCTTTCATTTTTAGGTTCAAAACTTTGTGCTGTTAAATTTTGTTAAATATCTATATGGGGGAGCTTTGTTTTTCTGACTTTATAAATCATATACTATAATACTGGCTGCATGCAGTGAACACTAGAGGGAGCTCACTGCATATGGATATTTACAGTTAACATTAAACTCAATGCAATGGAGCTGTATACATTTGTATCCCATCAGCTCCCCCTAGTGGCAGCTGCCGGCAGCCATTATGACAGTGTCACAGGAAGCAGGAGAAGCTGGGTGACCTCCCAAATCTGGTTTGGAACATTATCTATAAATGTCGCTTAGAACATTATAGAAGCAATCCAACTGGTTGCAATAGCTCCACAAATTGTCTACGGGCAGTAACAGACAGAAGTGGACCTTGTGCAAGAACCATAAATAGGTCCCTTTCTTTTGAATGCCCCTCTGTGTCTCTCTGACAGTCTACCAGTAATTAAAGGGATAATCTCATCTCAAAATAAGCCCTCTGACCTCCTTCCCACTGAAAGCCGAGCTTGCTATGCTACACTGTTTCCGTAAGTCCCATTCACTTGTATGGGAGCTACGAAAAAGTGTAGCACAGCTCTGTCAGCTGTTTGCATAGTTCAGACCACCTCTGAGGCAAAATTGGGTTAGGAGGACCCCGAGCTATACAGTCTTAGGGACTATTTCTAACACCACTGGCTGTTTCCCTGGTCCCTTCACCAAAGCTTTGCCATCAATGTCTGATTCAGGCCCCACACCTATCTGCAGAGGGTCTTCAGGAATCCACACCCATCCCAACTAGTGCAATCCTGTTGGTATGCCATAAATGTCTAAGATGGGAAACCCCTTTAAAAAAGAACTCCAGCAAGAAATTTCATTCCATGTCCTGCTAGAAATGTACATGATGTAATCTGTAGTGAATGTCATTTTCTTACCAGTGTCTGCATTTTTGACTTATATAATCCTGAAGTTTCTTATCTGTGTCATTTGACTAGGAATTAGACCCACAAACTCACACAGAGACTTATGTGTGGACAGGAAGTCTAATTCTCTATGCATTCATATGGGAGCCTCACTTTCAGTTTCATATGAATTAATAGAGCAGTGACTGGCTTCCTGTCCTGGGTCAGTTGGAGGTCAGGGAGTTGGTCACATGACCCAGCTACAATAAGAAGAGAGATTATTACTCACAATTTAATTCTCTGATAAGAAGATGACATTCACTACAGATTATATCATGCACCTTTCTAACAGGTCAGAGAATAAAAAAATTTGCGGGAGTTCTTTAAGATCCATGAAATGTATGAAGCCCCTGTGCATCCTGTACATATTCTATGCCTCCCCCTGATACCAGGATTTGACAATATTCCATTTATTCCATATTTTTCCTATTAAAACCTTCTTTTATGAACAGAAATGAACAAAGACAAGAACAGAACTATTATGCCAATCACAACCAGAAAGCCTATGCCAATCGGAACACTGCCGGCAACATGCCAAGGAACCAGGTAAATCATGCCTGACTGCTACTTGTATATGTACATACATAATCTCACAGAAGTAGATACGGCTAGAGTCTAAATAGGCAGACGTGCCGATATACAACAATGTACCAGAAGTCGCTTCTTCTGCCACACTGTGCCCTCTGCAGCAGTCACCCGCCATACACCTCCCTTTTTCATGCTAGTCAGGAGGAGCAACCCTGGTTGACAGAGTAAAGCATGCTGGGATTGGTTAGCAAACCCAGCCGGAAGCTGAGCAAAACAGGAAGTTCTGCATGTAGACATCCAGCCTAGAAGAACTGATGCTGAGAACAGGGGAAGGAAAGTGCTGCAGCGTTTGGGATACTGAAAACAGATTTAAAAAATTACTTATTGAACCTGAGAACATCTTTAATGCCATTGCTGCTTTACCCCAGAATGGGTAGATGGGCATACTGTGCAGCGTTGTAAATAAATGTAATTTCATGATCTCGCCCCTCTATAATGCTTTCTGGTTTTACAGGAGAGGACCTTTTCTGATGTCTTCACTATATCGCATAACGTTCCTCAAAGGTTTGTCACATTTAAGTATTATTTCTACTTGCTATCAGGGTTGGATTGGCCATAGATCTTACAGGGAAATTTACCGGTGGGCCGATGCCCAGGGGGGCCGCCTGTGCCTCCTCACGGCCGACGCAGTTGGGGAAGTTTTTGGGGATGTATTTTTGTGCTGCTGGCGGCAGTATTAATGTGATGGACTGTGGTATTTGGCTCTGTTGGGGCGGTATAATGTGCCCACAATATGATATTGATGGCCCTGCCTTCCATCAATTTGGACCCGACTACAAAACGGGGCCACTTTTTAGTATTTTTTCCAGGGCCACTTTAAGTTCCCAGTCTGCCCCTGCTTGCTATTATCTTTTCACTCGGAAATGAAGCAGTTTTGGGCAAATTATGGAGCAGCCCATGAGGCCCCTCAAGCCCCTTATGATGTTCTTCTGGTAAAAATAGTCAAATTAAGACATGGCAAGAATATGCATTAAATGTTCTTGAGGATCCCTCCTCGAAGCACACAAAGGTCTCACTCACATGGTGGTATTTGCATTGCAAATTGGCAGATTTAGATCTTTATGGGTGTCTTTCGTCACTTTATATGCTTCCGATCTCATTCAGAGGTGCCCATTGGACGACGTGTGTATGGCGGTATTAAATAATAATAATAATAATAATCTTTATTGATATAGCGCTAACATATTACGCGGCGCTTTACAATCAGGTGGTTCAAATACAGAGTCACAAATAACATAGCAGCAAACAGGTCAACAATTAAAACAAGAGGAACGAGGACCCTGCTCACAAGAGCTTACACTCTATGCCATACAGTGGTGTGCAGTGACATAAGAAGTTGCTGACTGGTCTCCGGGCATACCTCAGTCCACATGGAGTTGCCCATGACCATAGAGGTATAAATAGGTGCTGGTGTACATAGCATTTTCAAGATGGTGCTCATATGTTCCACTGTACATGTGCTGAAAGCAGTCAGCAGAGGCGCAGACATAGGACATCTAGAGAAGTGTCTTTTATCTACGCCTGTGCCGATTGGGATACAACTCCATGCCGGCTAGGGGACACCCGGCTGCCGTTTAGAAACTTCTTATACCATTAGACACTAGTGTAAATTGAAAGCCAAAGCGACCAACCTCTTCAATTTTCCTGGCAGCAATGGGTAACATCCCTGGTGGTCTAGGGTAGTGAAGAAGTTAATGACAACATCCCTGATGATCTAGGCTGGTTTGATGGATAGGTTAACTCCCTGTGAAGGGGTTATAACCACCAGTACCAAAGGCAACACTTTACTGTTGCTCCACCATCTGTAGAAATACTGAAGCATCAGTTGTTGCAGCTATGAGAGACCCTTGAGCAGGGGTGAGAGAGACAGATAAATCCTTGTGATCATAGTGGTCCCTCCCCTCCCTGGACCCTTGTTTGAATTAACAGGCTATATGTCCACCCCTGTGTCTGACCCCTGTTCAGATGATTTGTAGTACCAGGCACCCCATGTGTACGGATGAGCCACTGTGCCTCTCTGAGGGGGTTTCTGGGATCATACTTTGATGACGCCCAACAATCACAAGTATCAGTGATCTAATTTAAAGAGTAGCTCATTTTTTTTTTTTTTTTTACACGTTTCTCTTGTTTTCAATGGCCCCAAATTATTTTTTGTAATGTATTTTATTAATTAATTATGTTGTTTTCCATCTTAAAAAAGAGAAGGCTGCACAGGAGGGAGCACAGATCGCTGCCCCTACCTGTGCTCCCCCTCAAGGTAATTCTGGCACAGCAGATCTGTACCCTGTGCCCTTTACCAATGTGCTCTGCCAGAGTGGACTTTGGGTCCTTTTTTAAGATGGAAAACAACATAATTAATAAAGTATAATACAAAAATGATTTGGGGGCTATTTAGAACAGTTTAAGAGAAACTAAAAAAGTTCAGTTATTCTTTAACCCCCCTAACTGTTTTGCCACAGTTCAGCTCCAGCAGTGGGAAAAGTAGCTACCTGGAGGGGGGAGGGCTGCTTTAGATGCTGCTACCTCCTGAATGGTAGCAGCTAGAAACACGCTGGTCTTGTTTGAAAGCAGACATTCAAAGCTTTCAGACGATACCAAAATGATAGCAATATGTTCAGGACAGAGAAAGATATCACTGATAGAAATCGGGATGCTGTGAATGCAGCTGAAAATGAAAGTAAAAACAGGTTTCACTCCCGATTATTCACAACTTGATTTCTAACAGTGATTTCTCCTCTGTTCCTTGGATGTTAGCTGTCATTGTATTAAAGTCTGGACTGTCAGCTTTGAGACAAGACCAGCTGCATGTTTCTAGCTGCTACCATTGAGGAGATATCAGCGTCTAAAGCAGCCCTCCCCCCTCAGCTACTTTTCACACTTCCCAAGCTGGACTGGGGAGAACAGTTAGGTGGTTAATGGCCCATTCTAGCAGATTATGGTTAAGAACGGGGCATGCTGGGGTGAGGTGTAAACGTCTTTATATTTGCACACTTTTTAACATTGTAGCTGATAAATTTGGGGCATTCCTATGGGAATGCCCCCAAATTCAACTGGACCATCCAATTATGTGTGGGGATTACATAAGCCTTTTCCATTTTCCACCCAGAACAGCCTAAATTTGCTGGGACTGCTGAAAATTAGGAACAGTCCTGCAGATTTGGGATTACGTATTTATCAGCCTATGGAATTCATTGAGACTTCGCCAGCAAATTCTAATACTTTTTTGTCTTGCTATAACAGACCACCAGTGCCAACCGCTAGACCCAGTGCCACCCGCTAGACCATTGCCACCCGCTAGACCAGTGCCACCCATCCGTCCTCCTCGCCCTCAGCTGTCCACAACCCCACAGTATACCTGGCCCGATAACGTCTGACAACGGATCACACTGAACAGCACTTCAGAACCAACCAGGAAACAACCTGGAGCCATTAAAGTTCTACCTGGTGCCACCGAGATCCGTGGAGTATGGGCACAGCACTGATATAATCACAAAGAACTGTCAACCACATGGTAAAGACAAACCCCGGTATGAAGGAATCACGGCTGCTAAATCCAGATGCACCATTTTAGCACTTTCATGAAATCTGTTTTAAAAACCTGTATATAATTTTGTGTTTTATGATGTCATACTGTGAAATGCCTCATCACGTTTCTTTTTTAACCTATTAGCATTTCTGAAACTCGGGCTTTGTGTTATTCTACATTCTGGTGAACGGATCCGCTCAAGTGTCTGTGATGTCACAAGTTCCTTGAAAATGCAGTGTCGATGTCCACTGGTTGCTTGCAGATGATAGGCTTGTGCCTCTGTGATGTCACTGGTTTCTTATAGATTAATGCCTCTGATGTCATTGGTTTCTCGCCAATTGGTATGTTCCGTGGTGTTACAAGTATTGCAATGTCCACCCACTGGGAGTTATCACTATAGTAAGCCCTCTGATACATGGCCTATTTTTGACGGATTCCTGCATGGCACATACCCATTGCTGAGGCTGGTACATTTAGAGAGGAGATAATATATATCTGGCATAACTGGATAGCGGTACTGATGGAGTCTAGGGCTATTACAACTTTATGGGGACTGAAATGGCAGGTAAATAGGTATGAGCTTTACTATGGCTGGTATTACAGTATCAGCACGTATAGATGGCTGGCACATTAGTACGGTACTTCTATGGCTACCACAGGTCTGGATGCTGACACATAGCGGGCACTCCAGTATAGGCACTAATAGGACTGACACTTATGTATATGTAGGTGCTAATATGTACCGTCTATGGGCACAAACTGTATGAGGACAATTATATGGCTGGAACCACTTTATGGGTCATTGTGGTTGACATTCTGGCCACCAGTCTAATGCCAGCCTTACATGTGTCAGTCAAATGCGCGCATGGCCAATGTGCTGTTGGATCTCCAGAACCTGTACTGTATATAAGAAGTTTTGCTTGGATCATGGCTGGACATATCCTACATGCAACCAGCGTAGCTATAGGTGGACCAGTAGGTAAGCAGATCCAATGCCACATCAAAAGCAGCTATCAGCTTTTTATTGTTTATTAGACTGCATGTATTGTAGTCTGCGATGAGCTACTGGGCGACCAAGGGGCTCATATGTGTCTGCCATAGAGAATATTAAAGTGATTGTGGAAAAAAAGAACAAAACGTGTCAGATAAGGTGGTCCTGTTGCCATAGCCCAAAGCAAGTACTGCCCCTGGTCCACCCTGACTGATGCTTTTCATTCAGGATTGTCCCACGAGAAATATTCTACAGTTTTCAAACCAGCACCTGGATCTAAATACTTTTGTAATTTCATGGAATTAAAAATGTTGTATTGCTACAGAGTTATTCAATAAAATTTATCTGTATAGCGGCACCTAATTTTTTATTTCTTTGACCTATTCACTGAGAAGGCCGCACATGCTCAGTTTCATCCTTCAACTGCTTCCTGAGCTGTGATAGGCAGAGCTGAGACACGCCTCCTGAGCTGTGATAGGGAGAGCTGAGACACGCCCCCTGTGTTGCAGCAGAAAAGACACTCCCCTTGAGCTGTCAGCTTGATATAAATCTAGCAGAGCAATGAATGGGGAGGTCTCTGGATCCATGTGAGGTACAGGGCTGGTTCTAGCTTTGTTAGAAAGAGATTGTCATGTACTATATTATGTCTGATTTTCATTTTTTACATTATTCATGGGATAACCCCTTTAAGGGTCCATTCACACATCCATATAAATGGGTCCACATTACGTTCGTCTGCATGGGGCCTAAGACTGGGGCTAAAAGTAAAGATCGCTGTGTAGCACAGCCTGTATCACAAGTAATGTCAGTGCATTATCACGGCCTTGGATTTTTAGTGACAGTCAGGTCACTGCCACTAGCAGGTCACACCACAGCCTCATTCACTTCCATTACCTGCGATGCAGCAGAGATCTTTGGTTGCATCCAACTTTGCCTTATCCTAAGTGATAACCACTGGTTTACAATATAGATTTTTTTTTTTACTTTGTAAATGTGTGATATCAATACCTGCATTGCTGCAGTGTTAAAGGGGTTGTCTGGACTTTTTCTATTAATGACCAATCCTCAGCATAGTAGAAATGTAGAGTGAAAGCAGCACCAAAGTTCCCTCTAGACTCCCTCAGGAATGCCTCAGCCTGTCAGCAACCATGGATCTACAGCGGTCATTCCATAAATAGTTCAAGCAAGATGGACAGCAGCATGTCCTTCAAGGGTTCTTTATTTTAATTGGGTCCATAAAAATTGACAAAAAGTGCCAAAGATGAAAAAGTGCAACATTTCGACTAAATCATAGTCTTTATCAAGTATTGGACAGGAAGAGAGAAGGGAGACGTCTCCCCAACCAGCTGATCAGGGGAGGTGCCAGGTGTCGGACTCCCGCTGATCTGATATTGATGACCTAGCCTGATGATAGGTCAACAATAGAAAAAGCCTGGACAACCCCTTTAACACACATGAATGTAACGGTACCTTTGTTATTTTCTTTAAACTTGCAGATACAGGAAAAACACTATTTAATTCATATGCAAATGAGCACTTGCAAGTGCCCAGGGGCGGTGTTCAGTGTGTAGGAGCCCAGGCTGCTCCGCCTTCTTTCATGGTTACTCCTTCCCAGCCTCTGGCTTTTTGCTCTCTCTCCTATTCCCTTGTGTCATACAAGGAGAGCTGGGGCTGGGCAGGAGTAACCATGAAAGAAGGCGGAGCAGCCTGGACTCTTACACACTGAACTCTGCCCTTGGGCACTTGCAAGTGCTCATTTGCACATGAATTTAAAAAAATGTTTTTCCTGTATCTGCAAGTCTAAAGAAAATAACAAAGGTACCGTTACATTCATGTGTAGGTGTCCAAACAGAGCCATGTAAGCGCTGTATATGGTCATATAGTGGTGACAGACTCCCTTTAACCCCTTAAGGACAGAGCCCATTTTGGCCTTAATGTCTGGGCCAAATTTTTGAATTCTGACATGTCACTTTATGTGGTAATAACTTTGGAACGCTTTTACTTATCCAGGTCATTCTGAGATTGTTTTCTCGTCACATATTGTGCTTCACGACAGTAGTAAATTTGTGGCAAAATATTTCATTTTTATTTATAAAAAAATACCAAATTTACCAAAAATTTGGAAAAATTAGCAAATTTCCAAATTTCAATTTCTCTACTTTCAAAATAAATAGTAATACCTCCAAAAATAGTTATTATTTTACATTCCCCAAATGTCTACTTTATGTTGACATCATTTTGTAAACGTCATTTTACTTTTTAGGACGTTTAGGAGGCTTAGAAGTAGAAGCCATTTTTCAAATTTTCACCAAATTTTCCAAAACCATTTTTTAAGCACCAATTCAGATATAAAGTGATTTTGAGGGGGCTTACATAATGAAACCCCCCATACTTGACCCCATTTTAGAAACTACACCCCTCAAATTATAAAAAAACTGCTGTTACAAACTTTGTTAACCCTTCAGGTGTTCCACAAGAATTAAAGGAAAATGGAGGTGAAATTTCTAAATTTCACTTTTTTCGTAGATTATTCATGTTAATAATTTTTTTCTTGCAACACAGAAAGGGTTAACAGCAAACTAAACCTCAATATACATTCCTCTGATTCTGCAGTATTCAGAAATACCCCATATGTGGTGGTAAACGTCTCTATGGGTTTGTGGCAGAGGTCAGAAGGAAAGGAGCGCCATAGGGATTTTGGAGGCAAATTTTGCTAGAATAGTTTTTTAGGCACCATTTTGTAATTGAGAGACCCTGACGTACCCCTACAGTGGAAACCCTCATAAAGTGACCCCATTTTGGAAACTACACCCTTCAACGAATATATTAAGGGGGTACTGGCCACTTTGACCCCCTAAGCATTTTACGGAATTTGGAAACACTTGGCTGTGAAAATGAAAAGTTTTGTTTCTTCCAATAATATGTTGCTTTAGCCCCAATTTTTTTTATTTGCATAAGGGGTAACAGGAGAAAAGCACCCCATAATTTGTTACCCATTTTCTCCTGAATACGGCAACACCCCATATGTTGTGGTAAACTGATGTGGGGGGCACATGGCAGGACTCAAAACAGAAGGAACGCCATATGTATTTTACAACACAGATTTTGATGGAATGGTTTGCGGGAGCCATTGATTTTTATTTTTTTTGAGCTCATTTTATTTTATGTGGGGGCTCATTTTTTGCAGAATGAGGTGAGGTTTTCATTGGTACCATTTTGGGGTGCATTAGACTTTTTGATCACTTGGTATTACTCTTTTTTTGAGACAAGATGAAAAAAATAGCTGTTTTGGCATAGTTTTTTTTTAGCATTTTTTTACAGCATTCACCTGAGGGGGCAAGTCATGTGATATTTTTATAGAGCAGGTTGCTACGGACACGACGATACCCAATATGTCCAACTTTTTTATTGTTGGAAAGTTTTACACATTAAATGCATTTTTGAACAGAATAAAATCTTTTTTTTGTGTTGCCATTTTCAGAGAACCATATTTTTTTCAGTTTTCAGGCGATTGTCTCAGGTAGGGTACAGTTTTTGCGGGACAAGATGGCGGTTTGATTGATACCATTTTTATAGAGCAGGTTGTTACGGATGCAGCAATACCCAATATGTCCAACTTTTTTATTGTTGGAAAGTTTTACACATTAGATGCATTTTTGAACAGAATAAAATCTTTTTCTTAGAGGGAAAAAAATGGCTATTTTGACATAGTTTTTTTTTTAGTTTTTTTTACAGCATTCGCCTGGGGGGCCATCTCATGTGATATTTTTATAGAGCGGGTTGTTACGGACGTGGAGATACCTAACAAGAGAAGGTTTTTTTTTTTTTTAGTTTAATAGTTGGGTTATGACAGAATGTTTGAAAGAAGAGGGGAAGATACCAGAAGAGAGAGGTTGAAGATTTTATTAGGGTGAGTAGTGACAGCCGGGAAGAGGAACTGTAGATTTGAGAGAATAGGGTCTGGGGTGCTTGTGGTAGGACGAGAAGAAGAAGAGAGGAGTCTGAAGGAGCCGGTTTTTAGGCACAAAAGATGCCAAAAATTTACTCCACTCAGGAAGTGAAGAAGATTTTCACTTCAGGCGCACACGTCGTCATAAGTCATGAGCATCCTCCGGCAGCACAGGGGGAATCAAAGACCGGCATAAAATGTGGTGTCGTGAGCAGCAAGGTAGCTAACTGGCCTCAACGCTCCCACGTGACACATGGCTCATCAGTGACATGCAATACATCAGGGCTGGCCAACCTGAGGCTCTCCAGCTGTTGTAAAACTACAACTCCCACCATGCCCTGCTGTAGGCTGATAGCTGTAGGCAGACTGGGCATGCTGGGAGTTGTAGTTTTGCAACAGCTGGAGAGCCACAGGTTGGCTATCCCTGCAATACATCATAGCTGAGGCTAGTGATTGGCTGCATCAGCACATATGACTCTGTCCGTCCAGGAGTTTACATGACTGGGACTAGAAGATCGCTGAATGGAACGCCAAGGAGCAAGTAGAAGTTTTTCAACAAATACAACACGCTGCAGGGTTCTGTTAAAAAATAAAAATCTCCAAAGCTGACCAACACCTTTAAGTCAGCTGTCTGCCGTCTTCTGAAGTTAAAGGAGTGTTCTTATTTCATCAATAAGATATGCCATCACTTTCTGATAAATTGGGGTGTGGACTAGCGGCTGCTCCCCTTCACTGGTTTTCCCTGCGTAGTGCACCCCGTCATCCACTGTGGAACAGCTCTATCCAAATGAACGGGGCCACGCTGCAGTACCTTGCACAGCGGGGTAGCCGGGAGCGCGAAGGTGCAGGGAAATAGCAGAGAAGAGGGCACTAATGGGTGCATTATTAATTTTGGGCCGCACTAGGGGCATTATTCTTCCTAGGGGGCATTAATGGGGGCATTATTCTTACTGGGGGGCACTAATATGGGGCATTATTCTTACTGGGGGGTACTAATGGGGCATTCTTACTGGGGGCACTAATGGGGGGCATTATTTTTACTGAGGGGTATTAATGAGGGCATTATTAATTCTGGGGCACACTAACAGGTCCATTACTCTTAGTGGGGGGCATTAATTCTGGGGCACACTAATGGGGGCATTACTATTACTGGAAGCATTAATATTACTGGGTGGCACTAGTTGGGACAATACTATTACTGGGGGCAATATTAATTCTGGGGGGCGCCAATGGAGTCATCATTAATGCTGGGGGCACTAATGGGGCATTATTAAATTTTGGGGGAGCCAATGGGGACATTATTAATTCTGCGGGCATATCGTCCCAGAGGTGGGACCCGCACCTATATTGAGAACGGAGCCCCCAAAGTGAAGGAGGGCGCACTGCGTGGCCACCGCTCCCATTCATTTCTATGTAGCCAACAGAAATAGCCGAGCCAGCGCTCGGCTATTTTCAGCAGCCCCATAGAAATGAATGGAGGGCGGGCGGCTGCACATGCGCAGTGCGCCCTCCTTCACTTTGGGGGCTCCGTTCTCAATATAGGTGCGGGTCCCAGAGGTGGGATCCGCATCTATAAGACAATGGGGGCCTATCATAGCGATATGCCCCCATTGTCTAAGATGGGAATAACCCTTTAATTTAGTAATAATAATATTTAGTAATATACTTGCAGCTTTCCCCATCAGGAAAAAAATCAGGAAAATGCAATGATGTCAGTACTTGAAGTATTTTAAGTAACGCTGATGTGAGAGATATCAATAGGAGAGGTTCCCTTTAAGACCTCAGTGAAGATTTAGGATTGAACATTTGAATTGTCTTATGTTAAAAAGCGAACAATCATAAAAATGTCATCATTAACAGTCATAAAGGTTTTCAGTATGAGCTCAGCTGGAATAATATCCAGAATAATAAAGGAA
>ONZH01016217.1:0-19757 GCA_900303285.1 Rhinella marina
TATAGTCCTTGATTGTTTTTAGCTCTTTTCCAACCCTTTTTTCTGGTCAGTTATGACCAGACTGCCTGTTCAAAAGGCTTTGGCTAAAATGGTGTGCACAAAATGAAAGTTTCCATGTGAGGGGTTACACCCGAGACTTTAAGTAAGTAAACTCATCATAAATGGGCCAAAGACTGGTCAAGGATGTGCACAAACTTCTTTATTTTGACTTTATTTGTATTTTTTATTTTTTTGAGTGTAGACTCGCATAGACAGAGTTCAATAATAAAATTCTGGCTACGTGCATTTGTCACTAGGGGGAGCTCTGGAGCTTACTGCATACTGGTTATAGATTGAGGAGGTTCTAAAGGATATAAACATTGAAGACCTCTCTGTAGGATAGGTCATCTATATCAGATCAGCAGGGGTCCGCAGCCCTGCCGATCAACTGTTTGGGATTAGCACCAGCATCAGAAATAGGTGCCAGAACTAACATCTCCATCCACTGAATGCTGAACAGAGCTGGTTACTACAGGGCTGATACTGCTGAAGTGAATGGTAACCAGCTCCAACCACAACTCAATGGGCAGAGATGTGTAGCTCCTATTTCTGGGACCAGAGCTACCCCCGAACAGTTGATTGATGGAGGTGTGGGGCTTTGGTCTCTCCCCCATTCCCGATCTGATATCTTATGGATAGGTCATCAATTGTTAAATTCTGAAGAACCCCTTTAACCTCAGTATCAAACAATGCAGTGAGCTCCTCCTAGTGACAGTATAGTGTCCCATCAGTAGACCTCTAGGGCTGTCACTCAGAGCAGTGGGGGATTAGCCAGTGAGCATTCAGTGCAGAGAGCCCAGGGTGCACTGGACATGGAGGAACCGCCCCTAGGTACTTGTGATTGAGAAAAAGAGAGTGCTTAGTCCTTGACGCCTACTGCAAATGCAAATCTTCCATTGTCATTCCAAACCAGGATCTTCATCTTTCAGTCTCAGAACACATAGGGACCAGGGGCGGATTGGCCATACACCTTACAGGGAAATTTCCCGGTGGGCTGATGCACAGGGGGCCGTCTGAGCCCTCCTCATAGTCGGCCAGTGGAAGTTTTTGGGGATGTATTTTGTGCTGCTTGTGGTATTTTGTGATGGACTGTGGTATTTGGCTCTGTTGGGTTGGTATAATGTGCCACAATATGGTACTGCTGGCCCTACAATCCATAAATTTGGACCCAACTACAAAATGGTGCCACTTTTAGTACTTTTTCCTGGGCCACTTTAAGTTCCCAGTCCGTCCCTGATAGGGACAGATTTATGAAACTGTCTAAAAGGAAAAACGACAGTCTTTCTTCTCGACAGTTTCATATATCTCTCTGTATTGCGTGGTCTACACAGGGAGAAGACTTATCCTGGCAATGCTATTTCCCCTGTAGAGAAAGTCAGGACATGCCAATGATGTCACACCTGGTGCATACATTACACTGTGGAGCACCTTTACTAAGGCCGGTGTGCTCATCTGTGGCAGTCCGTGCGCCTGCAGTAAAATCTATGCCAGTCCCCTGTTTTCAGGAGCAAATGTAATTAACTCCAGCCCCGATACGGCCCCGACATGCCCTTGCCCCTTGTCACGGCTAACTGGTGGACACAGCGCAAAACCACCAGACAGAAAAGGGGACTTGTGACTCTTTTACGTCTAAAACAGTCACAAGTCCCTTATTAAATGAATGTGCCCCAGCATGTTCACAGCAAAAGTATTTGCCCCCTTCCAGATTTCTATGTTTGCCATTGTGTCATAGTTAATAGTGTCAAACAAAAACTAAAGGGATTTCCAGGATATTACATTGATCTTCTGTTCTTAGGATATACCATCAGTGTAGGATTTGTGTGGGTCCCTTCACTGCAGGACCCATTTGTGTTTGCAGTACCAGATACTGCAGCTGTACCACTCCTCACTCCGTTCACTGGACTGAGCTGCAGTACCAAGTACGACGACACTTGTATGGCAGCACATCTGATTGGTAGGATGCCATGGATGGGACCCCCCACTTATCATACATTGTCACCCTTGAACGTCGGGTGCCTGCCAATTAGAGACTGATGGCGATACTGTAAATCATTTAAAGGGGCATTTCCACTTACAACATTTCTGACATATTCAAAGGATACACCATAACGGTCTCATCCCAGAGACCCACACCAATCTTCATAAAAATGGGGGGTCCCTAGACCCCAATATATCTGGTAAAATGGGTGCCCTCAATCAATGGAGAGACTCATGGACAAGTCCACCTCTCCATTCATTCTCCGTCTGGACTGGCTGCCTCACCTGATGGGTTGGTGCCCCCTTGCCATTCTGGAGATAGGTGTGGGTCCCAAAGATAGGACCCCCTTCTATCAGACATCTATGAAATTCAATTTGCTGGAAATTATTTTGTCACAAGGTGCATTCGATTGTATGTAGCGGTCACAATGACGGGGAACGACGATCGTGCCGCCTCCCGTCATTGAACTCCTCAAATGCCGTGTTCATCGCTGATTGCGCCATCTGACATTAAAACCCCTTTCAGGGGCTAATCAGGGAAAAGGGAAGAAAAAAAGCCATACTCACCTCATCCATTTGCTCGCGGAGAGGCTGTCACGGACATCTTGTTTGAAGAAACCAAGCAAAATCTCACACTGTGATGTCGCCACGCTGGCCTAATGTGGTGACGTGCATGAGATTTTGCGCAACTTCTTGAAGCACGATGGCCATTCCGCGAGCAAATGGATGAGGTGAGTATGACAGCTGCAGTCCAACTGAACCCAATCTTGTGGACTGCAGCTGCTGTTCAACAGTTAAAATCAAAAAGTTGCAGTGTAGCAAATTATAAAGAAAAAAAAAAACAAATGATACATTGTTGTGGTCCTAGCCAAGACCTAATAGCCCTTAAAGGGGTATTCCAGTTGTTATAAGTGATCCCCCTATCCACCGGCCTACTGCTGGGACCCCCACAGATCACGAGAACAGGGGGCCTCGAACCCGCTGCAGCCCCCTGAAATGAACGGAGTGGCCGGTTAGGCATGTGTACAGCTGCACCATTCATTTCTATGGGAATTTCGGAGACAGATGAGCGCTGTACTCGACTCTCTCTGTAACTCCCATAGAAATGAATACACCGCCCGTGCGCATGTGCGATCGGCCACTCCGTTCATTTCAGGGGGGGCTGTAGGGGATACAGGGTCCCAGCGGTAGGAACCCCACCAATCTAACGGCTCATGCACACAAACGTATTTTCTTTCCACGTCCGTACCGTTTTATTTACGCACCGTAGGCAGAACCATTCTTTCAATGGGTCTGCAAATAAATTGCCTTGTGCGCATTCTATTTCCGTATGTCCACGCAAAGAAATAGAACATGTCCTATTATTGCGGACAACGGAGCGGCTGTTTGGGCATGCGTACAGCCGCTCCATTCATTTGTATGGGAATTCCGGAGGATGAGCCCCGTCCGACTCTCTCTGTAACTCCCGTAGAAATTAACGGAGCGGCCCTGCGCATGTGCGATCGGCTGCTCCGTTCGTTTCAGGGGGGCTGCAGAGGATACAGGGTCCAAGCGGTAGGAACCCCACCAATCTAAGGGCTCATGCACAGGAACGCATTTTCTTTCCATGTCCGTTCCGTGTTTTTTTTTGCGCACTGTATGCAGAACCATTCATTTCAATGGGTCAGCAAAAAAACAAAACAAAACAGAAGTTACTCCGTGTACATTCAGTTTCCGTATGTCCGTATTTCCGTTCCACAAAAAATAGAACATGTCCTGTTATTGTCCGCATTACGGACAAGGATAGGACTGTTCTATTAGGGGCCTGCTGTTCCGTTCAGCAAAATACGGAATGCACACGACATCATATGTATTTTTTTGCGGATCGCAAAATACATACAGTCATGTGCATAAGCCCCACAGGATAGGGGATATCTTCTAACAACCGGAGTACTCCTTTAATTAGACATGTAATATGATATGCTGTATAATTGTATACATATGATATATTAATTAGGGTAACACTATAATACAAATATATTATATTCTTATATTCTCAGATTAGTTAGCTAAAATTAAAAAAGCAAAACAAAAGAAAGTAAAAAACCTAAAGCAGTTAATACCGTATACTGTATATCTGTCACTTTGGAAAATGTCAGACGTGACCTAGGTGTCTATAAGGGGATCTTGTACCTTTCTCAGAGAGTCCCTGATTGCATTGTGCTCCGGGGTGTACAGGGTGGTCACGTCCTGGTTGCCCGCCTGGCTAGCAGGGGCTGTCAGTGAGAAGAGCCTGCATACAGATCCGGGCCTGCTCCTCAGAAGCTGAAGGGAGCACAGTCTGAGAGCCATAACTGCAGCAGTGATCTGTGTCCCCAGGACTATGACCTGCAAACAAAGTACACAATGTCACCATGTCATTCCTATATGCATATAGCAGGGTTATGTGCAGAGTGCAACGTGCAGCTAGTATTATATCACTCAGTTTGATAAAGTAGCAGATTTATTAGTAAAAGTCACTATCGGGCTTGTGTGCACTCACTATAGCAAGTAAACAAGGCTCCCGGCTGCAGAGGCTGCACCACTTCCTGTACAGAGTCCAGTGTCTGACCCACCCCCTGTCTGCACCACAGCTGAACAAAGCAGGGATACTGGTTGTGAGCCTGTCTTATAATGGTGGGGGAGGGAGTAGAGAAACTTTAAAAGCACTCTCACACAGGCCGATGCAAAGGCAATTATAAGGAAGGAACCGAAAGTTCCCCATAGTCGCGTGATAGATGAGACGAAGTGATTGCTGCATTTACAGATCTACTATATGGAGAAAAGCATTAGGACGCCTACACAGTCCACCTCCAGGAGCTTCTGGCACTTCCCTTTCTAAATCCATTAATAGGAAGTTTCTCCTCCTTTCTTCTTCTAGTAAGACTTTCTATAAGATTTTGGAGGGTGTCTGTGGGAATTGTGAGGTCCTTTGTGAGGTGGTCAGACACTGATGTTGGAGGAGATGGCCCGGCTCCCAATCTCTGTACCTAGTTCATTGCAAAGGTGTTGGATGGGGTTGAGGTCAGGACTCTGTGCAGTCGGTCAAGTTCTTCCCCCCCCAACCATGTCTTTATGGTCCTTGCTTTGTGCCCTGGGACAGAAAAGGGCCTTCCTCAAACTGTTCCCACAAAGCTGGAAGCATACAATTGTCCGCAGTGGAGGACATTTACTAAAGGTTTTACGTCACTATTTTGGTGAAAAAAGTCACACATTGTGGTGCATGCCATATTTGCACAATAATGTGCAACTTTTTAAGCTTCTCAGTAGAGATGAGCGAAGTTTAAAAAAATTTGATTCAGACTAGTGATGATCGAGCACAGCGGTGCTCTGGCCGAGCACTCAGGGGTGCTCGAGTGCTCGGCCAAGCCCCCGAGCATAATTGAAGTCTATGGGAGTAAACCAGGCGGGGGGTGCCTGGTTTACACAAGTGCCCAAAATAAAAAAAACAAACAGACACACAGAGACACTACTTACCTGGCAGCTCAATCCTCCCGTCCAACCGGAAGACGGCGCGCAGAGTGGTAAGTTGTACCACAGCGCCACCTGCTGGACAGGAGGAATAGCTACAAAGAAGAAGCCTGAGGAGGTAAGTGGTTTGTGTTTGTTTGTTTTCTATTCTTCAGGATCGTGAATGCTGAGGACTACGTCGGATTCGGTGGATTACGTCGGACCAGCTTTTTTATTTTTTAAATAAACTAGTCAAAAAGGGGTCTGGGGGAGTATTTATTTCAATAAAATATTTTATACAGATACAACCAGCAGCGGCAGCCTGGCACTACCAATGGCAGATGGTGAAGGGGATTAGCCTGTTTTCATCTGCTCACAGGGAAAAGCAGCGGCGGCTGTGCAGGGACCAGGAGTGACTCAGATGCCGGGGAGCCAGGTAAGTACACTGTGTATGAGGGGCCCGGGGATATAGGGGGGGGGAGCATTTTAGTCACAGATAACCCCTTTAATTTGTGACAAAGCACATTAAAAATCAGCTATTTCCCAGCTGCAGAGAGCCTGTATATCGGTGTACAACACTGTGCATTGCAGAAACATGCATAGCTAGTCGGCAGTGGTAGCGAAACAGTATGACAGACAGGTGACAGGCGACACTCTTAGAATCAGTTTATACTTCACTTCAGTCTCTTACGGGGCCAAAACTGACCAAATAACTCAAGTGTGAACTCAGCCTTACAGGTCAATGTTAGCCCCAGGTATAAAGAACCGTACAGAGGCTCAAGATCCTACTATAGCATGAAAGAGCTTCACTGATTCCACAGAACTTGTTCTATTAAACGCTTATACAAGTATTCCCCCTGACAGAGCGCAGAGGGTGTCAGCAGTAAGTTTGGATCCTGTCTTTTGAGCATCCTTCTTCACGTGGTCAGCATTTGGTCAGTAATCCATCAGTATTGCTAAGGTAAAAAAAAACAGTAGTGGGTCCAAAACAGAGATGACACGTGAAAGTTTGCATGTGTTCTGTGTTTAGGACCCACTCCTGCTTTTGGCTTCCAAATCATGAGCATATCCTGCTACAAAATAGGGACAGTGTGATATAGGCCTTAGGCTACTTTCACACTGGCAGCATGGGTATCCGGCAGGCTGTTCCGGTGGGTGAACAGCCTGCCGGATTCGTGCTGCCGCCAGTGCACGTGTGGGGCCGGAACCACGCTCCGTCCCCATTCACTAAAATGTAGGTGGTATGCTGGAGGAGCAGTCCGAATTGTGCGTGCAGTGGAGGCTGAGGAGAAGGTTGAGGATGAGGATGAGGAGGCAGAGGAGGACATTGGGTAAGGACTTACAGCAGGACTCACAGGCCGTCACCTGGCCAAGTTGCCAGAGTGGCTGGGCAGGAACCAGATTTACCCAGTAGGCCATAAAAGACATACACTACTCACAAAAAGTTAGGGATATTTGGTTTTCGGGTGAAATTTGTATAAAACTTAAAAGGTTCCTGCTACAGTGATTATATGGCAGATTATACTATGGCATAAAGGTAGAAGTATCAACGGTGATTTCTTCATGTCAAATAATTTATTGAAAGAAAAGCCACCACCAGTGCTGGGTATACCTCCACAAAATGTCAGTGTATCTATAACTTGTCCTGTGGCCTTGAGCATCAATTACAGCTTGACAACGATGTCCCGAGCTGTTCACAAGGCGACTTAATGTCTGCTGAGACATGGCATCTCACTCTTCTTGAAGGGCGGCCCTCAGGTCATTGAGGTTCTGGGGCACAGAGTTACGAGCCTCTATACGGCGACTCAGCTGATCCCAGAGGTCAATGGGATTCAGGGCTGGAGAAAGTGCAGGCCACTCCATCTGAGGTCCCCCAGTCTCCAGCAGCCGTTCCCTAATGATGCGACCTCGATGAGCTGGAGTATTGTCCTCCATGAAGATGGAATTAGGCCTATGATGTTCATGCAAAGGCACAATGACTGGATTAATGATGTTATTCAAGTAGTATGGGCTTGTCACTGTAGAGCAGTTCTGTGTTGACTAGACACACCTGTCCACACTGTAACACCACCAAATGCTCGTCCGGTGACAACAGTGGCTGATGCATAATGTTCTCCTTCACGTCTTTAACATTGTTGGTGGCCATTATTTCTGCTTAGCGTTAATCAACTTTCATCAGTGAACATCACTGAGGCCCACTGGTCCCTCATCCAGCATAGATGCTCCCTGCAAGACAATGATTCTTGTGGTCAGATACCCTTGCAAGTCGTCCAGCACGCAAACCACACTGATGTAAATGGTTTTGTATGGTCTAGATGTGCAAAACTGATAGAGACATCCCCCAAGAGACCGCAGCTGTAATCGCAGCAAAAGGTGGCGCAACAAAGTATTAATGCAAGGGGGCCAAATAATTTTTCACGCCCCACTTTTCAGTTTTATTATTACTAGAGATGAGCGAGTAGTGTTCGATCGAGCCGGTATTCGATCGAATACTACGATATTCGGCATACTCGATTTCAATCGAGTATAACGGCGATGGCGCACTTAGAATTCGTTTCCCCTCCCACCTTCCCTGGCGCTCTTTTTCCACCAATCAACATGCAGGGGGGGTATGACAGGCACGCTGAGCACGCTGGCAGCGCGAAAACAGCGTCTACATGGATTGGCTGGAAAAACCATGTGACCTCGAATCATAAAAACTCAGCTCTTCCTGCTCGTACGCATATGCTGCGTGAACTTAGTCAGGGACAGAGGCTGGAGAAGGGAGAGACAGATTTTAGCTGTTGGACAGGCAGGAGCGTGATTAAAAGCCCTTATCAGGGCTACTACAGTGGACTTCAGTGATAGCTTTACTACAATATAGACTTTACAGAGAACGGCTGCTGTATTCAGGGATAGCTGCTGGAGTAGGGACAGAGAGAGGCATTAGTGGTGTATTAGGTGCTCTGCTACATACCAAACTATATTTGGCACTACTGTTCAGCGTTCTTTTAGGCTGAAAAACCCTGTTATATAACTAGTGTGTATATGCACCATCTGATCTGGCAGTATACGGCTGTGAATTTTATTTTATTTTTTTAAATACAGTTTATTTGGCTCTAGTGTTCTGGGTTCTGTGTGCCTGCAATACCCTTTTTGTATACCAGGTGTAAATACCCACCGTCTGTTCAGTTAGTACACGGCTGTGTACCTTGAAATATACAATATCTAGGCCATTTAATTGGCCACTGTACTGTGCGTTCTCTTGCTAAATTATCTCACATACCTGGTGTAAATACCCACCGTCTGTTCTGTTACTACACGGCTGTGTACTTTGAAATATACAATATCTAGGCATTTTAATAGGCCACTGTACTGTGCGTTCTCTTGCTAAATTATCTCACATACCTGGTGTAAATACCCACCGTCTGTTCTGTTACTACACGGCTGTGTACTTTGAAATATACAATATCTAGGCATTTTAATAGGCCACTGTACTGTGCGTTCTCTTGTTAAATTATCTCACATACCTGGTGTAAATACCCACCGTCTGTTCAGTTACTACACGGCTGTGTACTTTGAAATATACAATATCTAGGCATTTTAATAGGCCACTGTACTGTGCGTTCTCTTGTTAAATTATCTCACATACCTGGTGTAAATACCCACCGTCTGTTCAGTTACTACACGGCTGTGTACTTTGAAATATACAATATCTAGGCATTTTAATAGGCCACTGTACTGTGCGTTCTCTTGCTAAATTATCTCACATACCTGGTGTAAATACCCACCGTCTGTTCAGTTACTACACGGCTGTTGTACTTTGAAATATACAATATCTAGGCCATTTAATAGGCCACTGTACTGTGCGTTCTCTTGTTAAATTATCTCACATACCTGGTGTAAATACCCACCGTCTGTTCAGTTACTACACGGCTGTGTACTTTGAAATATACAATATCTAGGCATTTTAATAGGCCACTGTACTGTGCGTTCTCTTGCTAAATTATCTCACATACCTGGTGTAAATACCCACCGTCTGTTCAGTTACTACACGGCTGTGTACTTTGAAATATACAATATCTAGGCATTTTAATAGGCCACTGTACTGTGCGTTCTCTTGCTAAATTATCTCACATACCTGGTGTAAATACCCACCGTCTGTTCTGTTACTACACGGCTGTGTACTTTGAAATATACAATATCTAGGCATTCTAATAGGCCACTGTACTGTGCGTTCTCTTGCTAAATTATCTCACATACCTGGTGTAAATACCCACCGTCTGTTTCTGTTACTACACGGCTGTGTACTTTGAAATATACAATATCTAGGCCATTTAATAGGCCACTGTACTGTGCGTTCTCTTGTTAAATTATCTCACATACCTGGTGTAAATACCCACCGTCTGTTCAGTTACTACACGGCTGTGTACTTTGAAATATACAATATCTAGGCATTTTAATAGGCCACTGTACTGTGCGTTCTCTTGCTAAATTATCTCACATACCTGGTGTAAATACCCACCGTCTGTTCTGTTACTACACGGCTGTGTACTTTGAAATATACAATATCTAGGCATTTTAATAGGCCACTGTACTGTGCGTTCTCTTGTTAAATTATCTCACATACCTGGTGTAAATACCCACCGTCTGTTCAGTTACTACACGGCTGTGTACTTTGAAATATACAATATCTAGGCATTTTAATAGGCCACTGTACTGTGCGTTCTCTTGCTAAATTATCTCACATACCTGGTGTAAATACCCACCGTCTGTTCTGTTACTACACGGCTGTGTACTTTGAAATATACAATATCTAGGCATTTTAATAGGCCACTGTACTGTGCGTTCTCTTGTTAAATTATCTCACATACCTGGTGTAAATACCCACCGTCTGTTCAGTTACTACACGGCTGTGTACTTTGAAATATACAATATCTAGGCATTTTAATAGGCCACTGTACTGTGCGTTCTCTTGTTAAATTATCTCACATACCTGGTGTAAATACCCACCGTCTGTTCTGTTACTACACGGCTGTGTACTTTGAAATATACAATATCTAGGCCATTTAATAGGCCACTGTACTGTGCGTTTTCTTGTTAAATTATCTCACATACCTGGTGTAAATACCCACCGTCTGTTCAGTTACTACACGGCTGTGTACTTTGAAATATACAATATCTAGGGCCATTTAATAGGCCACTGTACTGTGCGTTTTCTTGTTAAATTATCTCACATACCTGGTGTAAATACCCACCGTCTGTTCAGTTACTACACGGCTGTGTACTTTGAAATATACAATATCTAGGCATTTTAATAGGCCACTGTACTGTGCGTTCTCTTGCTAAATTATCTCACATACCTGGTGTAAATACCCACCGTCTGTTCTGTTACTACACGGCTGTGTACTTTGAAATATACAATATCTAGGCATTTTAATAGGCCACTGTACTGTGCGTTCTCTTGCTAAATTATCTCACATACCTGGTGTAAATACCCACCGTCTGTTCAGTTACTACACGGCTGTGTACTTTGAAAATATACAATATCTAGGCATTTTAATAGGCCACTGTACTGTGCGTTCTCTTGTTAAATTATCTCACATACCTGGTGTAAATACCCACCGTCTGTTCTGTTACTACACGGCTGTGTACTTTGAAATATACAATATCTAGGCCATTTAATAGGCCACTGTACTGTGCGTTCTCTTGTTAAATTATCTCACATACCTGGTGTAAATACCCACCGTCTGTTCAGTTACTACACGGCTGTGTACTTTGAAATATACAATATCTAGGCCTTTTAATAGGCCACTGTTACTGTGCGTTCTCTTGCTAAATTATTTCACATACCTAATTATATACCCAAATATTGTATTTGCAACAAAAAAAAAATAAAATGCGGAGGGGGGGCTAGCGGAATAGGACGTGGACGTGGACGAGGACGGGGGCGCGGAAATGCTGTTGGGGGCCTTGTTGAAGCCAGTGGGGATACAATGTGTGCTGGTGAGGATCAGCCAGGATCCCGCTCATCCAGAATCCCTGCCTTTATGGGACAGTTAAGCAGGGGGCGGGTTACACCGCTGTTGAGGCCTGAGCAGGTTGAAACAGGTGGTGCAATGGATAGCCGATAGCGCTTCCACACAGTTGTCCACCAGCCAGTCATCCACACAGTCTCACTCTGACCCTCCTTCCTCCACACCTGGCCAACAGAGTCATCCCACCCTTGACCCCTCCCAGGAGCTCTTTTCGGGTCCTTTTTCAGATGTGCCGGAAGAATCCCAGGAGCTAGCAGAGGAATTTGTTTGTAGTGATGCCCAAACACTGGAGTTTTCGCCATCTCCTGCTGATGTGGACCCTGAGCCAGCATCTGTTATCATGAGCGATGATGATGATGAGACGCAGTTGCCATCAAGGGAGGCTGTTGGAATGTCCAGTGGACAGGAGGAGGAGCAGAGTGAGGAAGTGGAAGAGGAGCTGGTGGATGACGAAATGACCGACCCCACTTGGCCAGGGGTGATGTCCAGCGAGGAAAGCAGTGGAGAGGTGGTGGTCTGCGCAGCACCGAAAAAGGCAGCAAGAGGCAGAGGGATGTCCACAGGCAGAGGGATGTCCACAGGCAGAGGGATGTCCACAGGCAGAGGGATGTCCACAGGCAGAGGCATGTCCACAGGCAGAGGCATGTCCACAGGCAGAGGCATGTCCACAGGCAGAGGGATGTCCACAGGCAGAGGGATGTCCACAGGCAGAGGGATGGCCACAGGCAGAGGACAGTTCAGACAGAGAAGTGAGGCCACAGCCAGCAGGGCCGAAGCTGTTCCCGCCAGCGGCCAGTCGCGCGAAGCTCCACCATCTATGATTTCTTCAAGGAGGATTGGACTTTCCCATAGGGAATATGTAGGTCTCTTCCCTGGAGTAATCTCTGTTACTAATGGCTGGCAATTAGGCAGCAGACAAGAGGAGGTCAAGAAACAAGATGACTCATATAATAGCAGGAACAACACATCAAAGCAGACTGGAACCAAATGGGTCTTATTGCTCAGGCCTAAAGTGATCTGGGAAGGACCCTCATAAAAGCTGGGACATGTGGACATTGGTTGAAGTCAGGGGCACTTAGTGTACATGGCCCTTTAATAGGAAGAGGCGCATGTGCGAAACCACTGAGCAGAGCGTCGAGATGCTGGAGGAGAACAACGGCCAGGAGGACACACCAGGAGCCCAGAAAAGTGAGTCAGTGTGTTGTAACCATGACTAACATCCAAGAATAGAAAAGTTTTTTGATAGGAAGAGTGACAAAGTGACAGAAAAATGAGGCCGCGGAGACATCCTGTAATATGAACTTGAACTCCAGTAATACTTCCTGTCCCAGAATCTGATGGCAAAAATGCGGATCTCAGCTCAAGGTTAATTGGCCAAAAAATTTATTGGAGAATCACTTTAAAATATCTTCAAAAACACTTCTTGTGGAAAAGTTTAGGTATTTCATTCCCACCTAGCCGCCACCCACACCCACCCCGGAACACCCATTTTTGGGTTACATAAACCACACCCATTTTCAATTGGGGGCATTTCAAATTTGCCATGATTGCCTCTGAAAATTTGAGACTGTTGGTAGCTATGCTTTAGACTGCTTCTCCTGTCTGCCGCCTTCATTGTACTGTTTAGGTACCCTAAAAAAAGAATCACTTTTAGAATGAATTGTCACAAACCAGCGGGTGTGAACCCACCGTGCTACATGTCCTACCTCTTCTAAGGTCACTGTCTAAGTGAACCCCTCATTCTCACAATACCCCTGATGGTGGGAATAGACTTTCCTGAGAGGAACACCAGGTTGCTACCTCTTGAGGAGGATTGGCACACAAGGTGGTCCAGGCGGACCAGGGGGTACCAGAGGTACAGACATAGTTAGCAGGCCGAGTCGTAACCAGGAGCACAGTGCAGGACCGAAGGATGAGGCAGAGGCAAAGTCAAACAAGCAATAGGTCAGGGCAGGCGGCACAGGTCCAGGTCAGGCAATCCGGGTCAGCAACAGGAGGGTTGAGGCAAAGCAGGCAAGGATCAAACAGGTAGCAGAGTCCAGAAACACAAGCACGGTTAGGTAAACAGGAAACACAAGCAGAGAAAACAGCAACCTTTGCAGGACACAAGGACCTTGACGCTCAGGCACCTGGTAAGTGGGCTGAGCCACTTATATATGTGCAGGAGGATTGGTCAGCACGGTCACATGATCTAACCCATAAATCACAGGAAAATTACATGCGCAGGCCCTAAGGAAGTGCTACAGGGGACAAGCTGAAAGTATGCTGTGCCTGAGGCTGGAAGGAAACCGTGGAGCGAATTCCAGGACGGATGATGCCTGCAAGGACAGAACTCAGGACTGCGACGGTGAGTTGGAAAACGCTGGCAGCAGTTCACAACCGAACGCGGAGCCTGGGACAGTGACGATAAGCAGGGGGACATCGGTGGGACAACAACCACTGTTACTTCAATAGTGAAACTTGCAAAAAGCAGAACCGCATCTACCATGAAGCAAGATGAGCATCTAGCCTCAGGGAGGGGCTGAGCTGTCTCTGAGAGTACGGCAGTTGACAGCGGGACACCAGAAGCCCATGTCTCCTGTCCCTACTATTCACTCTCGTAGGTCACAAGACACAGTCTCATTGTATCAATTGTGACCTCCTGTGCCAGGTCTCAGAAGGCGTGATGATATTGTGGGGGATGTATTCACGCAGCCTGAGGTCCAATTATTATTGGGGGACTTTGGTGAGCACTATTACTATTAGAGAAACATGATGGCACTTTTATTTCTGCTGTACAGTGTTTGGGGGCATTAAGGAGAATAGAAGGCACCGTACTGGGGTAGCAGCAGGATAACACTATTGGGGCAACAGGAAGGGGACATGATGGAAAAATGAGGAACCTAAGTTGTCTGCGTGGCAGAGATGAGAAGGAAGAAGTTATCATGGTAGCCTGGAACAAACGGAGAGACGAAGAAAGAAAAATCTACATGTGGAGAAGATATCACTGATGTAATAGGTATGCAGTGCTGTATTCTCCTGTATATTGGATAAGACAGAATGTAATTTCCATCCTAGCAGTAGGGCTTGGGGATTAGATTGAGAATTTGGCACAAGGGGATTTCAATTTTTGCCCCAGTCAGCAGAAAAGCTTGAATCTTCAATGGCAATAAAGGACTCAAACCAACTTCAGTCATAAAAGGGTTAATATACTCTTGTAAATGGTCCGATAAAAAGCATTAGCTTGCTGTTTTAGGATATCCTGTCTCTGCTTCTCCAGTGGATGGATTCACAGAGCACTGTCAGGAATACTGAATTCCTGTAAGCCAATTTCCATATACTGTATGTACTGGGTTCTGTGTGCCGCCATACAGTGCTTCATTGGTGCTATACACAGTGCATCCATCTGCACAGAACCCGATCTGCACCTTTTCACCATAACGGATAGAGCATTGGAGATTTTTTATGCTCCGATGCTCCCCCTTGCGCTGCGCTGAATCGACAACAGGCTAGGGCAGCGCTAAAAGACTGCTCACTGGTCCTTACCCATGGAGAGCCCAGTACAGCACCGGATCTCAAGAAAATTCCTTGCCCTGCGCGATTCAGCTCAGAAAAAGGTGGAGCATCGGAGCGTAAAAAGCTTGGATGCTCCACCCAGTGGCTTACGTAGGAAGTAAGGGCCCGATAGCAAGGATCAAACCAAGCTTCCCACACAGGACAGAAGGGTTTCTGCCTAAACCCTTTTAATGACCCTTGGACCATTTCTCCACTGCCTCATTTGCTAAAAGTTGTTCCTTTAGAGGGTAGAGTCCTGACCAAGTTTTCACCTCCAGTAGAAGAGGAGATGATCCCAACTAAGACTGGGCCCCCTCTTGCCCTGGGCCCCATAGCAGTCGCATGGTCTGCCGCTATGGTAGTTATGCTCTGAACCTAGAGAACTTCTTTAACATGCCACGATTATCATTTGTTCTATTACAGATGCCGATTTGGGGCCGAGAAGTTACACTTCTGCTTGTAGCCATGGCGGGAAGTGACAATCAGGTGGGACACATTAACAAAAATATTTGCCTCCTTCATGCCTCCAATGTAACCCTGGAGAAGTAATTATTTGAGAGATCAAGACCTCCTGGGTACTAAAAAGGCATGGATAGGTAACCTCCTAAGTCTCTACTGTCCATGAATGATCCATGAAATGGACCTCAAAGAGGGATAAGATATACAAATACGCCCACATTCTGGGTTTCTGAGATGAAGGTGTTCCTGGGTGGATCAAGAAGGGGTTTTAACATGTCCCACCAATGGAGATTCAAATGTTGGAATGTGGCCTAACCGTGTGGACTATTCCTAGGGTATATTTCACATTGCCAAGGGAGGATAATGATGAAAAGCATTGGTTGTGGAGTATATCCGATCCTAAGAATGTATATCACCAGAGCAAATACAAGAAACTTGTTGGGCAACTAATCAGCTTTTACATATCATTTCCCAAGAAACTGCTGATAAATAAGAGATGAAATCTCATTGATATAGGACATGTGCTCTATATATACTGGATTTGATAGATCTAGTACAATAACCCATCGTAAAATATGTATAAGCATTTTAATGTCAGCCATAACTAAGTACCTCAGACCTTCTGCATCATTCTGTCTCTGAGGAGACAAGAGTCAAAAGTTCTCCGAGAGCAGATTAGTGATGACATTGGCCTTCTGCTTCAATTTTGATGAAGAAATCAGAGGCTAGATTGCACCATGAACCTGTGTAATTATTGTGGCCACAACTCAGAGAATCGTCTCAGCTGCTGTCTGATTAGTGTCCTGCACATTGAAGATGATTTTCTATTACTGGGTATTACTATAAAGACTTTAGGCTGCAGAGTTACAGTTACTAATTGTGGAGCAACACTGGCATCCAGCCCCTACTAAAGATCTGTTATTGCTTTAAAAAATAGTGTTTAATTATATATAATCGAATACTTACCATCACTGATTGAGTAAAATACTGCTTCTATATACAGTATTCTAATTACTATAATACTGCTACTAATGTATAAGAATATAACTACTATAATACTGCTCCTATGCATGAGAATAGAACTACTATAATACTGCTCCTATGTACAAGAATATAACTACTATAATACTGCTCCTATGTACAAGAATATAACTACTATAATACTGCTCCTATGTACAAGAATATAACTACTATAATACTGCTCCTATGTACAGAATATAACTACTATAATACTGCCCTTATGTACAAGAATATACCTAATATAATACTGCTCCTATGTACAAGAATATAACTACTATAATACTGCTCCTGTGTACAAGAATATAACTACTATAATACTGCTCCTATGTACATGAATATAACTACTATAATACTGCTCCTATGTACAAGAACATAACTACTTTAATACTACCTCATTTGTACGAGAATTTTTCTACTCATATGTACAGGAATATAACTACTATAATACTGGTCAAGTGTACAAGAATATAACTACGTAATACTGCTCCTATCATGAGAATAGAACTACTATAATACTGCTCCTATGTACAAGATATAACTACTATAATACTGCTCCTATGTACAAGAATATAACTACTATAATAATGCCTTCTATGTACAAGAATATAACTACTATAATACTGCTCCTATGTACAAGAATATAACTACTATAATACTGCTCCTATGTACAAGAATATAACTACTATAATACTGCCTCCTATGTACAAGAATATAACTACTATAATACTGCTCCTATGTACAAGAATATAACTACTATAATACTGCCTCCTATGTACAAGAATATAACTACTATAATACTGCTCCTATGTACAAGAATATAACTACTATAATACTGCCTTATGTACAAGAATATACCTAATATAATACTGCTCCTATGTACAAGAATATAACTACTATAATACTGCTCCTGTGTACAAGAATATAACTACTATAATACTGCTCCTATGTACATGAATATAACTACTATATACTGCTCCTATGTACAAGAACATAACTACTTTAATACTACCTCATTTGTACAAGAATTTTTCTAATCATATGTACAGGAATATAACTACTATAATACTGGTCCAGTGTACAAGAATATAACTACTATAATACTGTTCCTATGTACAAGAATATAACTACTATAATACTGCTCCTATGTACAAGAATATAACTACTATAATACTGCCTCCTATGTATAAGAATATAACTACTATAATACTGCTCATATATACAAGAATATAACTACTATAATACTGCTCCTACGTACAACAATATAACTACTATAATACTGCTCCTATGTACAAGAATATAACTACTATAATACTGCTCCTATGTACAAGAATATAACTACTATAATACTGCCTCCTATGTACAAGAATATAACTACTATAATACTGTCTCCTATGTACGAGAATATAACTACTATAATACTGCTCCTATGTACAAGATATAACTACTATAATACTGCTCCTATATACAAGATATAACTACTATAATACTGCTCCTATGTACAAGAATATAACTACTATAATACTGCTTCCTATGTTCAAGATATAACTACTATAATACTGCTACTATGTACAAGAATATAACTACTATAATACTCGCTCCTATGTACAAGAATATACTATAATACTGCTCCTATGTACAAGAATATAAATACTATAATACTCCCTCCTAATGCACAAGAATATAACTGCTATAACACTTCTCCTATGTACAAGAATATAACTATTATAAATACTGCTCCTATGTACAAGAATATACTATAATACTGCTCCTATGTACAAGAATAACTAACTATATACTGCTGCCTCCTATGTACAAGATTATAACTACTATAATACTGCTGCCTCCTATGTACAAATATAAATACTATAATACTGCTCCTATGTACAAGAATATAACTACTATAATACTGATCCTATGTACAAGAATATAACTACTATAATACTGCTCCTATGCTCCTATGTACAAGAATATAACTACTATAATACTGCTCCTATGTACTATGTACAAGAATATAACTACTATAATACTGCTCCTATGTACAAGAATATATAACTACGATAATACTGCTCCTTCTATGTACAAGAATATAACTACTATAATACTGCTCCTATGTAACAAGAATATAACTACAATAATACTGCTCCTATGTACAAGAATATAACTACTATAATACTGCTCCTATGTACAAGAATATAACTACTATAATACTGCTCCTATGTACAAGAATATAACTACTATAAATACTGCTCCTATGTACAAGAATATAACTATATATACTATAATACTGCTCCTATGTACAAGAATATAACTACTATAATAATGTTCCTATGTACAAGAATATAAATACTATAATACTGCTCCTATGTACAAGAATATAACTAATATAATACTGATCCTATGTACAAGAATATAACTACTATAATACTGCCTCCTATGTACAAGAATATAACTACTATAATACTGTCTCCTATGTACAAGAATATAACTACTATAATACTGCCTCCTATGTACAAGAATATAACTACTATAATACTGCCCTCCTATGTACAAGAATATAACTACTATAATACTGCCTCCTATGTACAAGAATATAACTACTATAATACTGCTCTCCTATATACAAGAATATAACTACTATAATACTGCTCCTATGTACAAGAATATAACTACTATAATACTGCTCCTATGTACAAGAATATAACTACTATAATACTGCTCCTATGTACAAGAATATAACTACTATAATACTGCTCCTATGTACAAGAATATAACTACTATATACTGCTGCTCCTATATACAAGAATATAACTACTATAATACTGCTCCTATGTACAAGAATATAACTACTATAATACTGCTCCTATGTACAAGAATATAACTACTATAATACTGCTCCTATGTACAAGAATATAACTACTATAATAATGTTCCTATGTACAAGAATATAACTACTATAATACTGCTCCTATGTACAAGAATATAACTATATAATACTGATCCTATGTACAAGAATATAACTACTATAATACTGCCTCCTATGTACAAGAATATAACTACTATAATACTGTCTCCTATGTACAAGAATATAACTACTATAATACTGCCCTCCTATGTACAAGAATATAATACTATAATACTGCCTCCTATATACAAGAATATAACTACTATAATACTGGTACTAATACTACTAATAATACTGCTCCTATGTACAAGAATATAACTACTATAATACTGCTCCTATGT